>CM070104.1:2148389-2418389 GCA_036178185.1 Liparis tanakae | reverse complement strand
TCGAGCCAGGAAATCAATATGTGGAGCTCAGGTCGGCCGTATAGACCCTCTGGTTACACTGTGGGGAATAACATATGGGGGGGGGGGCTGATGAACAGGAACACACACACACACACACACACATCTTTAAGCATCAGCCTGTCATTATTTAATTAAAGGTGAGGAGCAATGTGCCCGAGACGAGCAGCGATGCACACAGCAGAGGTTAGAGCACTTTGGGTTATTGTTTCCCTCCCTAACCAAGTCATGTGACCCCGTGGGGCTCCATCCCTGTGTGTGTGCGTGTGTGTGTGTGTGTGTGTGTCAATCTTTCCCCGTTTCTTCGGGCCGACTGCCCAGGTTTTGTTTGCTGCCTGTCAATCAGAGTGCATGCTGGGATTGTACATGAAGCGAGAGCGTTCCTCTCCTCCGGCTTCCTGTGCGTCCGCCGCCGCGTCGCTCGGAGAGAAAAGATGAGGCCGCCACCGAGGAGACGAAGAGGAGCGTCAACGGGAACCTCGACGGTGAAGGGAGGACGGGCTACAAATCGGATGTGTGTGTGTGTGTGTGTGTGTGTGTGTGTGTGTGTGTGTGTTTTATATCTGATATGATATGAACGAACGTTGGGACAGTTTCACTTTGGAGGAACCAGGCGCCGTGGGGTGAAGCGTGACCTCCGTGTCGGGGTCACGCTTCAGTCCCAGGGATGAGATGGCCTACTTTTTCTCCATGGAATTATTCATCCGGCACGCCTAAAAAGATCCTTCCTCCTCGTAATGTTGCACAAGTCATGAAGTGCCGTTTCTGGAGGTAAACAGAGCACCTGCAGACAGTGAGGGGAAGAGATGGAGGACCTCAGGTGTTTGATGTTGGCCGAGCGTGGACGTTTACAGTGAAATACGTCAATTATTGAGGCGATGCGTCTCAGTTTTCTCCGTAATATTTCCCTGCTGGTGTCAGTTCGACGATTCCTCCGTCAGAGATTATGAATGTCTCAGCAAGAGAAGCACTCGGGGTGACACGTTCAGGTATCAGTCAGAACCCTCCCCGTCAGAACCGTGCAGAATAAGGATTTACTGCCTTTTCACTGGGATCCGAGTCGGAGCGCTTCTGATGCTGCAGAAAAAACTTGAAATTGAAGCGGGCGTATGTGGTGTAGGAATTTAGTTATTTATACGGGCTTAGATGGAGAACATGAAAGGAAAATTGCAACATGACAGGAAAAGTGCACACATTAAATGCCGATGTGTTCGATTTTTTAAAGAACGACCGACACACATCGGTAACAATTCAAAAAATATATACATTCCCAAAAATATCAGAAGAAATCCTGCAGCTGACGTGAAGGACTTTAAAGCTTTCTGTGTTGACTCCTTGGTGAACACAGAAAGCGTTAATGTCCTTCACGTCAGCTGCAGGATTTTATTTAGGTATTGTTTATTCGTATTCTTTTTTCTTTTTGTTATACCTGATATTATATTTATACTTGATTTTTTATTCATACTTGATATTTTTATTTGTTATGATATTTTTTCTGTTTTTATTATACTTGATATTTCTATTTATTTATACTTGATATTTTATTAATACTTGATTTTTTATTTATACTCAATATTTTTATTTTTTATTATATTTTTATTTTTTATCATAGCTGATTTTTTTAATACTTGATATTTTATTTAGGTATTTTTAAAGAAATATAATCTTCAGTAAGAATTAATTTATAATAATTAATAATAATATAAAATAAATATGAAGTAAAAATTAACCATGCATCTCAGGTCGTAATCTTTTTTTAATGTTATACTTGATATATTATTTTGGTATTTTTACAGAAATACGACCTCCAAAAGTAAAAATGCATAATAAAATTAAAATAATGAAAATAAAGTAAAAATTAACCATGCATCTCAGGTTGTATTCTTTTATTTGATGTTATACTTAATATTTCATTTAGGTATTTTTAAAGAAATATTATCTTCAAAAGTAAGACTGCATATTAATAATAATAATAATAATAATAATATAAAATAAATATAAAGTAAAAATTAAGGTGAAAACGTGTCCAATTTGGTTAATCTTTTAATACATTTTCATGAGTCATGATTCATTAGGTCCTGTTAGAGACAGAATATTTTGATTACAAATTATTATTTTTTTTAATTTGTATTCTCTAAAGATGTCCCTTTACCATCATGTATGGATGTTATTTATAGTCATATTCAAAATGGTAACGCCCTGTTCTGTGTCTCCCGTCTCCTTGATTGGTTAATTCCCTTCACCTGCTCTCCCCCACTCCTGTCTCGTTAGTGTCTCATGCCGTACACCTGTGTTCCCCCTATATGTGGATATGGATTGTTGTCTCTCGTTCTGTCTTCCTTCTTCTACTAGAGTTCAGCTTGTATTTATTTCTTTATCTGTAACGTGACGTCGGCATAGAAAGAACTTAAGTTAGACTCGTGGTTTTTGTTAAGTTCGATAAAAGTGAAAATAAACCAACACAATTAAGGAAATAGAATCAACGTCTCCAGGGTTATTATTCGAACCTTTTGACCACTATGGTTTCAAAACTTGCCCGTCGGTTGTTTTCATAAATAAAATAAAAAGGTGTAGCATTTGTAAACCGCTCCGTGTTCGGCCAGCGAGGCGGTCGCTCGTCTCTCCGTCTTGTTTTTGTTTCTCTCCCTCGGGTCTTCGCATCAACACAACGCTTATCATGTCGGTCATGCTTCACCTTGAACGCGATTTCATTATTCCAAAAGCACAATCACCAGAGTGAGACTTAACAAAACAGTTAAACTCATATTGATTGCCTCGCTGGAGGGCGCATTGATTGGATATCCCCCCCCTCCCCCCTCTCTCCCTCCTCACCCCCCCATCCTCATTTTCATTTTTTACTTTCTAATGTATTTTTCAGTCTCCAGCTGTGCGGTTAAACTGCGGCTGGTGAGCGATAAAGGTGAATTTGCCTAATCTTTAAAAGCTGGTCTCACAGCAACTTATTAGTACAAGTCTTGAGGCTGATGGTGAACCGGGCTCCGGGGAACCGGGCTCCGGGGAACCGGGCTTTATACACGCTGTAGAGGGGGAAATGATGTCTCTGGGGTCGTTTCCCACTGCAATATTATGTGCTGCAGTTTTGTGGGGGGGCTGTAAAGATGAGAGATGTTACCCCGCAGCGTGTTCCATTAGTGCGATTGCGATGCTAACGCGTTACCCGCGATGCTAACGCGTTACCCGCGATGACAGGCTGTGGATGTTGCGTAATCAGCCGACCGGCTGACTCGGCTGATTTCCATGTTCAGTTCTGTCTCGACTGTCATCTCATTCACACTAATGGTGTCGGTTCATCTCTATGTCCCCTGTGGGGGAAGTGTGTGTGTGTCTCTCCCCCCCCTACACACACACACACACACACACACACACACACACACACACACACACACACGTGTAAGTAGGCTGGCAGGAAGCCAGAAAGAAAGAACATTGATGAGCATCCAGATATTGACTGATATCTGATGTTCAGATCACTGCGATGTGTTTTAGGTATAAATGAACATGCTAGTATACATGTTTTATAAATAAACATGCTTTAAATGAACATTTTATAAATGAACATGTTATAAATGAATGTTATAAATGAACATGTAATAAATGAACATGTAATAAATTAATGTTATAAATTAATGTTATAAATTAATGTTATAAATGAACATGTTATATATGAACATGTAATAAATGAACATGTTATAAATGAACATGTTATAAATGAATGTTATAAATGAACATGTAATAAATGAACATATTATAAATGAATGTTATAAATGAATGTTATAAATGAACATTTCATAAATGAACATTTTATAAATGAACGTGTGATAAATGAAACATGTGATAAATGAACATGTTATAAATATATAAATGAATATGTTATAAATGAACATGTTATATAAATGAACATGTTATATAAATGAACATGTTATAAATATATAAATGAACATGTTATAAATGAACATGTTATATAAATGAACATGTTATATAAATGAACATGTTATAAATGAATATGTTATAAATTAACACAAGCTCAGTTCTCTATCGATGGAACTTTTTCATATATTAGTTGAATTAATAATATATTTGACGCCACTTGAGTTATATAGTTTGGAAACGTGAATATTTTGATTATAATGACGCGTATTATTTGCTGCTTTTGATATAAGTTAACGTTGTACTTCATGTCTGAGATGTAAAATATTGTGATTGTATTAATTATCTATCGATCTACGCCGTATGTTTTTAATGTTGTTGTTGTTGTTGTTGTTGTTGTCTTGTTCCTCTGAATCTTTAGTTCATCAATACCTTGTTTGTCTTGTAAATTACGTATTGATTCAGCGACGTGGCGGTAAATACTCTTTTTTGTGTTGGTTTAATTCCTCAGAACAAATCCCCGCCGCCTGAAACAAAGACGACGTGTCTCTGCCAGGTGCGCTCTACTCATTAGGATAACCTTTTGGTATTTATGGAGCACGCGGAGCGTTTACTGTAAAACAATAAAACTATAAAACTATAAAACAATGGCAGAGCGGTGGAGATATGCAGCCGCTGAGATTTCACATGCCACTAAACGTGAACATCCCACATTCCTTTGAGCACCTTCCCAGACACATTAGACACAGCCCAGTGGCGCTCAATAGGCTCCGCCCCCGGGGAAATTATCACAAGACAATGGAGCGGGCTTCCCATCTTCCTTTTATGTTCTGAGGGGGAAATGGATTTTAAAGACATATCTTTTAACCCTGCCTCCCAAAAACCTAAAATAATGGTAATTTATTTGATATTAGTATTTAGTTGTTTTATTGACATGTAGTATTGTTGAATCATTCAGGTTGTTTGATGCTTTGATTGGTAAAGGACCAGCATGCACCTGGGGTTATATGTAGGCGTAGATACAGGACCAGCATGCACCTGGGGTTATATCATATGTAGGAGTAGATATGGTACAGGACCAGCATGCACCTGGGATTATATGTAAGAGTAAATAGGTAAAGGACCAGCATGCACCTGGGGTTATAGGAGTAGATACAGGACCAGCATGCACCTGGGTTTATAGGAGTAGATACAGGACCAGCATGCACCTGGGTTTATAGGAGTAGATACAGGACCAGCATGCACCTGGGTTTATAGGAGTAGATACAGGACCAGCATGCACCTGGGGTTCCATGCAGGAGAATGGCCGCTACATGAACGATGATGTCATCGTCTGGTGTCTTGATCCCTGAGACTCGATCTGCTTTCAGACGGCTGGTTATGTCCCTGAAGATGACGGATGTTCGTCGGGTAGCGCGGGCGGCGGGAGGAAGTCCCGCCCGCTCCACGGCTGATGACTCGCCACCGGCGGCCGTAACCACGGCGACCTCGTGACACACAGAGCACCGGGTAGCAGACTGGTGATCTCAAGAGTCTCGCTCAATTAAGCCGGAGGATCCACACCCCCGTCGCTCAAGATCCCAAACCTCAATTGAGGATACCATGAAAAGAAGTGAAGGGAATATAATCTGAGGGTAACCCCTCACAGAGGAGGAGATTACCCCCCCCCCCCCCCCTCAAGGAATGTCAAAACATCATGTATTCTACTAGTCCTCGTACGTCGGGGGGGGAGGAGATTCTCCTGCAGCTCATCTTCGGCGTGAGGTGACACCAAAGATCTTATTTGCATACGATTTTAGATCGGAGCAGACGACCCCCCCCCCCCAACCCCCCGCTTATCCGGACCCACTGACCCGTCTCGAGCTGCTGACCCAAAACCGTCCAGAGCTCCTTTTCCTCGGCTACTGACGCCAAGTGAGAGGATGGAGACGACAGGAAAATAATAAACGTAATGTCCGTTTGCAGACCTGATGTACACGATACACTGGGAGGTCTGCAGCCCTTTTTTCTTCTCACACAACATACCGTCTGCACCATAGTGTCCAAATATGGACATTTCGTTGGAAAAACTTAAAGAGGACATATTATGAAATTTTAGTGCTTCTATATACGTTAATGTGTGTATCTGGCATGTCTCCCAACACAAAAACGCTGGAAAAAAAAAACTCAGACGGCTTGTTGTGGTTCCTCTACGTCAGAAACGACGTGCTTGAGGTCGTCCAATGGGATCACCACCAATGTCTACGTAGATGTTGAAGCCCGCCCATGTAGGGAGTCTGGCTCCGCCCCCCCACCACCACATAAACACCAGTTTTTTTCCTGGATAAGCTGCATAAGCTGTTTTCCCGAACGCCTATAACAAATCCCGAGTGCCTAAGGCCACAAAAAAGTCTGCGATGAAAAAAATGTGAGGTGGCCGAATGGACAGAGCGGCCAGCTGCTGATTACCGTGAACTTTTTTTTTCTCGTGCGGCAGAGCCATGCGAGGTGGTTCTGACAGGGTAAAAAGGCTGTTTGAAATGATTCTTGTGATATTTTGACCGAAATATGTTACAAACATTACATTAAGACCCCAAGGAACCAGATCAACTTGTGGGAAAATGTGCATAAAATGTCCGCTTTAAATCTCCCTTACCCACAGACGGTCCTCATAAGTCATGAGCGCATTGCTCCGCACCGCTTTCCGATTGTTCTTTATCTGATTCAGTCCTGCGGTAATCGGCTGATGTAAGTCGGCCAATTGAGTTTGTAACCGGAAGGTTACCAAACCGAGTCCGGCTCGTAAAGCGAGTCATGCGTCATGAAAAAATCAAATAAAAATCCTTTCCAGACCGAGAGTCTCCGAGTTGTTTCATAGTGTTTATTTTGTTTATTTAAATCAAAGGGTAAACTGACAAAGAGAAGGCCCAGAGGCCCACAACAAGGCAACATGGTCATGGATAAGGAAGCTTGGATGTAAAGTACTTGTTCTCAGGTCTGAAAAAAAGCATCAGTGAGTGTGCAAAAAAAACTAAAAGAGGACTTACTTATTATGCTCCAGCGTGACAGATATTGAGTTCTAAAGGGAGCCGGGTAAAACCTCGTGGGTTTCCCCACAGGCTCAGGATGCAATCCCTGTGACAGCTCCTCCCCCAAGAGAACAGCATCCTCACCGTGAGAAAGTTCTGGGAACGAAAGAGAGAGAAAGAGAGAGAAAGAGAGAGAGAGAGAGAATACTAGGTTGTATGTACAAAATATATCCATATGCACCGAAGTAATCCCCTATGCCACCATGTCATTACATGTTATTTGGCTTTTTTACAATCATGTTACATTTAAACACGCAGGGGTAAGTGTCTTGCTCAAGGACAATAGGGCGGGGTTTGAACCACCAACCCGCTGATTGGAAGACAGGCCTGCTAACCACTGACCCTACGTGACCTTGTTGCTTTTCGTTCATGGCTTGAATTAAAACGTTGCTGTAAACGTTTATCACTGTTAAGAAGATTAAAACTGAACATCCGGCATGTAATAAAAACGGATATATAAAATAAATTGACTTGAATTGAAATAGCCTCTTAAAATGGACATATTTTACGGTAGCAGAGGGATTTAATTTTTTCTTTCTTTTATAGTTTAAAACTGTAAATCAATTGCCTTTTTTTTCAAAAGAGATGAAATGAGACTAGAAAATAATCTATAAGTCAAGATCGGAGAAATCCGACAACCCATCCATACATTCGGTGTCAGGCAGACGATTCTTACCTCTCAGAGCTCCGTATTTCATCCTTCCCTCACAGGGAGTCGAGCCATGTCCCATCTGAGTGAGTATAATTAACACCCGGTGATAAAAAAACCAAGTCCCGGGGGAGCTGTCCACTCACAATATATTTAATTGAAGCAAATCACATAAAAAGATAAATTGTGAGTCCCATTGAGCAAAAGGGTTCAACCATAAAGAATTATACAAGACACGGCCGTCCTCTTTGGAGCGGTCATTACATGAAATGGTTCCAGGGCCTGGACTCAGACGGCGGTGCTCACACCATGACTTCTTTCCCCGACATCGCTGTGTGTGGATACAGAAGCAAACTGTGTGTGTTTTTGTGCGCCTGTGTGTAGTATTTCTAATACTGCTAATGAGCCGCTTCTGATGGTCTCTGCTCACCTTTCTGCCCTGGTCTGACGAAGCATTCAGAGGTCAGAGGTCAGGGCTTCTCCAGACCGGCTGCTGGGGTTCTGATCCACTAACGTCATCAGCATGCACACACACACACACACACACACACACACACACACACAAAGACAACCAGAAGAAACTGAAGGTGACACACACATATTCTCATTTATAATACGTACTGGGGTCACCGGTGCGGAGTAGAGATAGAGAAATGTGGGTGTGTCTCTGTGTCCACTGATACACACAGAGGAAGGAAGGGAGGAAGGGAGGAAGGAAGGAAGGAAGGAAGGAATGAAAGAAGGAAGCCAGGCAATGAGGCAAGGAATAAAGGAAGGAAAGGAAGGAAGCCAGGAAAGGAGGCAAGGAAGGAATAGGCTTATAGCTGCTGGGGATGTTTAGGATGCACTGAGCACCTCTCTCCTCTTTTCTTTCTCCTATGGATGAATCTTCATCTCTCCATCACACATGACTAACTCTGCTTTCTCCCCGGAGTCCTTCTGACTTCACGTCTCATGGGGTCATCGGACCCTATGAGACGGCATAGATTCCATCTACTGATGGACCTTCGATGGTTGGATCGTGAGTTCCTGTCGCCAGCTGTGCCACTGCCCTGCTGGGACTCCGCCCACTCCTCCACTTGGGAGGTCTCCAAACTCTCCATCGTGGAATATGCCTAAATATGAACTATTGATAAACTCTGTCAGATTCCTTGAATGTATTTTAACTCTAAATATGTCCTTCTGTACACATTACATCTATTGCATCTGTCCATCCTGGAGAGGGATCCTCCTCTGTTGCTCTCCTGAAGGTTTCTTCCCTTTTTTTCCCCCTGAAGGGTTATTTGGGAGTTTCTCCTGGTCCGATGTGAGGTTTTGGGTCAGGGATGTCTATGTGTACAGATTGTAAAGCACTCTGAGACAAATTTGTAATTTGTGAAACTGGGCTATACAAATAAACTGAATTGAATTGAATTGAAGGGCCCCCTCACCCTGCTCTCTTTCTTCTTCTGTCTCTTCCCTACGCAGGCGGGAGCACACTTCTTCATTAACACATCTCACTCTCCGTAATATTATACATGTATATATGTGTATATAATATACATGTATATAAATACCTCTCTGTAGTAGTAGCCACACCATCTAAAATATTTTTTAAATGTTCTATTGTTTAGACCCCACTAGTCTATAGCACGTTGAGACCCCACTGGTCTATAGCATGTTGAGACCCCACTAGTCTATAGCATGTTGAGACCCCACTGGTCTATAGCATGTTGAGACCCCACTGGTCTGTAGCAAGTTGAGACCCCACTGGTCTATAGCACGTTGAGACCCCACTGCTCTATAGCAAGTTGAGACCCCACTGGTCTATATCATGTTAAGACCCCACTGGTCTATATCATGTTAAGACCCCACTGGTCTATAGCATGTTAAGACCCCACTGGTGTATAGCATGTTAAGACCCCACTGGTCTATAGGGCGTTGAGACCCCACTGGTCTATATCATGTTAAGACCCCACTGGTCTATAGCATGTTAAGACCCCACTGGTCTATAGCATGTTAAGACCCCACTGGTGTATAGCATGTTAAGACCCCACTGGTCTATAGGGCGTTGAAACTCCACTGGTCTATAGCACGTTGAGACCCCACTGTTCTATAGCACGTTGAGACCCTACTGGTCTATAGCACGTTCCTAAAGTCTCGACTATAATCTGGACTTCATCAATTCAATCTGATGTAAATAATCTGAAGATGGAGACTGGGAAGGTTCTCGTCTGAAAGAGAATTCAACCTTTTCGGATACTTTAAGGTATAATTCCCCAAATAACTCGTTCTTAGAACAGAACGTGTCCAGGAAATGTCACGATTATTAACATAGTAATTTGAGGATTGACTGGGACCTTATCATTCATGAATGAAGACTGACAGCCGGTAGAGATGCAGTGGCGCGGAGCAAAAGATTAAACTTGAAAGAAAGAGAAAATTCCCACAAAAGCTTCATGAGGAGAATATTATCTGACTCTTTTAAATTAATACATCAGGGCGTGGGATTCAGCTGGCATTTCCATCAAGAGTGATATCCAGAGAGTGAGCAGGTAAACGTGTTAAAGGCCACGTCGACGCGTGACTCCAATCTCCTCTTTCCGCCCCGTGACCTTTCACTGACGGAGAAACGCGGCGACGCTCGGAGCTTCACACCTGCCTAGAAAAAAACTCTAACAGGCTTACTTACAGGTTTATTTCATGACAACTACACTCTGCCATGACTAATATTCCCCCATTGGTAACTTTTGTAACTATACACTATACTATAACATTTTGAAAAACAGACTTCTTTTTTAAGCCTCTACTCAAAATAACATACCCAAACTAAAAAAAAGGTCTCGTCCTGAAAAAATTATGATTATGATATTTTTACGATTATTTTAGTTGGTGTTTGAGTTGTGTTGAAATGACTTACTAATTTGTGTAGCCCAAGTTAATTTGATGGGTAACATCAATATATTTGCTCATGTTTATTGTTTTACACAGTTTAACCATAATGGGTCAACTTCATAAAGGGTGCCTTAAAGAACCATTTTTTAAGGTTCTTTGAGACACCTTTATAGTTGCTTTGGAAAGGAAATGGTTCTTTAAAGAACCCTGGTTGAAAGGTCCTTCGTGGAACCAGAAATGGTGCCTTGAAGAACCATTGTTTAAGGTTCTCTGAATCACCTTTATAGGTGCTTTGAAGAACTCTTTAAGGAAATGGTTCTTTAAATAACCCTGGTTTAAACAGTTCTTTGTGGAACCATAAATGGTGCCTTAAAGAAACATTATTTAAGGTTCTTTAAGACACCTTTATATGTGCTTTGAAGAACTGTTTGTAGCACCCCAACACTTTGAATTATAAAGGTGGGGTGGTTGGGTTCGCGGTCTCCATTATTATTGAGCATAATTTTAGTGATCAATTGGATCGACCATATTGTAAATTACGAAACTGACCACAGATGACCGCTTTTAGTGAACACCATTACTTTACTGATAGAAATTATATATACATTCCAGCGCCGTCCTTCTTTCGGGCAGCCGTGTCTTTCTGCAGCAGTGTCTTTCAGCAGCCGTGTCTTTCTGCAGCAGTGTCTTTCAGCAGCAGTGTCTTTCTGCAGCAGTGTCTTTCTGCAGCAGTGTCTTTCTGCAGCCGTGTCTTTCTGCAGCAGTGTCTTTCAGCAGCAGTGTCTTTCTGCAGCAGTGTCTTTCAGCAGCCGTGTCTTTCTGCAGCAGTGTCTTTCTGCAGCAGTGTCTTTCTGCAGCAGTGTCTTTCTGCAGCAGTGTCTTTCAGCAGCAGTGTCTTTCAGCAGCAGTGTCCTCTTCCAGCAGCGTTACGCACCTTCACACTTCATTCATCCGTCATATCTCATCTCTCCCACTCTCTCCGTTCACCTTTTAACTCCTAAACCCCGCCCCCACCAGGTGAGACCAATTGACACCTGTGTGCCCAATCAATCAATCAAGACAAGATATATATCTAAATATATAGATCTTTGAGGCTTATTGTTATTCTTATTATTATTTCCCCCCAGGGCTACATGTTTAAGGAGTTGGTTCTTTAAAGAATCCTAGTTTGAAAGGTTCTTGGTGGAACCAGACATGGTTCTCCTCTGGCATCCCTCTGAAGAACCATTCTTCGGGTGCAGACGTTCCCTCCGTGTTCCTGTGTTATCCGTCGTGGTTTGGGGGCGGTCGTCTTCTCCGGTGACATCAGTAACGACATGCCAATAACCACTAAGTGCTCGTGTATTCTAGCGCTAACTAACCATGTAACTAACTAATGACACGGTCATTAATTAAGAGAGGAGGATGACTCGATGCTTCAAAATAAGACCAACAGGGTTTCAAAATAAGAGCAAAAATAATCATTTATTTCTCAGCCTACGTCAATTGAGGCAATTAAGCGACTTTGGGTGTCTTGAGAAGCGCTATATAAAATAAAATGATTATTATAACCCAGTTATCAAATATTTTAAACTTAGAAATGGCTGACACAATATATCATTTAAACAAATAATCAATTATAAAACATGTATCAGTTGACTTGATGTTGATTAACATCATAACATCCATAAATACTACACACTTATACACTATCTATGCACCTAAACTACGGTACTAACTCGGAGAGTTACACATTAGAGAGGAGTTGATGATATGTGTTTGTGTGTGTGTGTGTGTGTGTGTGTGTGTGTGTGTGTGTGCGTGTGTCTTTGCATCAGTGCATGAGATCATGAATTTGAATGATGAAAAATGCTCACTCAGCAAAAAGCCATAGTGTTCCCTAATGGTGAGATGATGTCACGGAGGCTTTTTGAGCCACTTAGCTCTGCAGCCGGATCGATAACGGAGCTTTGGGATTATTTACACCGGCCACATCCAGATTTAGGGAAACGTCTCGTTCATCACTCTCAGATAGACGTGTGTTTCTGTAGCGGCGCACCGGCTGGAGCGGTTTGTTTGGGTCAAACGGCCAATCGGATGGACCTGATTAGGTAAAGTGGGTGTCTATTAGAGTATTGATTGGCGAGTCCTTCTGTTGAGCTCATCAGCTAAGTGGGGTGACACTGCAGACGGCAGGACGGGGATCTGGATCTGCAGAGACGTTATTGACAGGGGACGTGAATGATACGTGCACGTTCACATTCAGAGCACCCGGACAAAGATCACAGAACTGGCAACCCAGGCGAAAAATATAGATACTTTAATGTATTTAAAATATACTGAAAAGTTAAGTCCTTTGCAATCCATTGCAATCCATTGCAAATATACCAACAAAGAAAACTTTCTGAAAATATATAAAAACTATACTAAAGTCACACTTTCACCTATTTTAAGAATTCAACTTTGAACACACTTTAAAATAATTGTTCTGGAGTATATACATTCAAGGAATATATTATGAGAAAAATATACTTTAAGTGTAAGTTTTGTGCAATTACTTAAATGAACTTCTTAAAACTTTGTTTTTGGTATATTTCACAATGAATGCTCTAAAGTAGCATTGAGTTTTAATATAGCAAATTGTTTTATAATTAGTAGGTCAATTTAATGATTGTAATACTTGAAGCCCTACTAATCATAATTATACTTAAAGTCTGTTATTTTGTACTATATATATTTAAGTTGTGTTTAAATAGTATTAACATACTTATATTTAGCTAAAATTAAATATACTTATCATGTATAGTTTTCACCTGGGCAGGAGGCAAAATGTCAATGTTCCTTAAATTAACTCTGTTATGTCTCTGTCTCTTAACTTTTAGGTTCTTTTATTCCTTGTTCTGTCTTTTTTGTTTGTAACTTTGTGTTTCTTATGTTTCTTTGGGTGTAACGATATGTTTCTTTCATTTTTTATTTGTAACTTTGTGTTTCTTATGTTTTTTGTTTGTAACTATGTGTTTCTTATGTTTTTCTGAGTGTAACTATACGTTTATTATGAATTTTTTTGTAACTATGTGTTTCTTATGTTGCTGTCTTGTTTAGGTCACCCTAAAAAAATGATGTTTAATCTCAATGGGATTCCCCTGGTAAATAAAAGTTTAATATATATCTGAGGTCAGTGGAGCTCACACTGTGACAGACACCCGTTAGACCGAGGGGAACGTAAAGCTGCCATCTATACGACGAGACAGTAATCTGCTGTATTGATTCATTTTAGATTACAGCCTATAAAACCAGAGAGAGAGAGAGAGAGAGAGAGAGGTGATTATCATTGTGCCAAACACAACAGAGGAATAAAGAAATCCAGCCTCTGGTTCACCATCGATCTGAAAATATCATCTTCTGCAAAGCAATCGGAGAAGGACGGATCTCTCCGGCGTGAGTCGACTGCTCCCTCCTTCTTCATCAGCCCGTCAGTTACATTGAGACAGGAGGAGGAGGAGGAGGAGGAGGAGGAGGAGGAGGAGGAGGAGGAGGAGGAGGAGGAGGAGGAGGAGGAGGAGCGACGGTGGTAAGATCTCTGTAACATTACATTTTTGAATCCTGGACCTCTGCCACAGTTCTGCCAAAAAGCCCCCCCCCCGTGTCTCGCCACCTTTTTCGAAAACCCCGTCACAGATAAGAGAGGAATACAAATTCCTCTACGGTCCCTGAAGCCCATAACCCCCCCCCCCTCCTCCTCCTCCTCCTCCTCCTCCTCCTCCTCCTCCTCCTCCTCCTCCTCTCCTCCTCCCACTGCTGTATCCCTGCTCCCACATGCCCCCCCCCCCCCCTCTCCGCCCTCTCCGCCCGACTCCCTCCATCCCTGACGGCTCTCCTCCAAGGACGGCCAAAGACGTTCTCCTCTGAGCGTCGCTGGCGGAGCCGAGAGGCGCAGCCCGAGGCTTTGAAGCGATCGTGTTTGTGTTCTGCGCCGGTGGAACCGTCTCTACTCGTCTCTATTCGTCTCTACTCGTCTCTATTCGTCTCTATTCATCTTTCCTCGTCTGTGAGGACTCGTGACGTTGCGTACACACCTGTGCACGAGAGCCCGGTTGAGGGCTGCAGCATGAAAGATGAATGAAGGTGTTCTCAAAGCTAAAGGACGAGGCAGGTTGGGTCTTTTGTTTACGCTCTTCAACCCGGAGCACAGCCTTCAGGTATCAAGCTCCGCCTCTTTTATGGAACCAGCTTCACCTTTACGTCTGGAGACTCAGTCGCCTCATGGAGACTGAAGACTTTCCTCTTGATGGTCTGATAGTCAGGGATGAGTCAGGTTCTCCTGGTCCCGCCCCTAGAGATGCTGCTATAGGCTGAGAGGCTGCTGGGGGACATTTAGGATACATTGAGCACCTCTCTCCTCTCCTCTCTCCTTATGGGCGTTCTAGGATACACTGAGCACCTATCTCCTCTCCTCTCTCCTTATGGACATTTTAGGATACACTGAGCACCTCTCTCCTCTCCTCTCTCCTTATGGGCGTTCTAGGATACACTGAGCACCTCTCTCCTCTCCTCTCTCTTTATGGACGTTCTAGGATACACTGAGCACCTATCTCCTTTCCTCTCTCCTTATGGACGTTTTAGGATACACTGAGCACCTATCTCCTCTCCTCTCTCCTTATGGGCGTTCTAGGATACACTGAGCACCTCTATCCTCTCCTCTCTCCTTATGGACGTTTTAGGATACACTGAGCACCTCTCTCCTCTCCTCTCTCCTTATGGGCGTTTTAGGATACACTGAGCACCTCTTTCCTCTCCTCTCTCCTTATGGGCGTTCTAGGATACACTGAGCACCTATCTCCTCTCCTCTCTCCTTATGGGCGTTCTAGGATACACTGAGCACCTCTATCCTCTCCTCTCTCCTTATGGACGTTTTAGGATACACTGAGCACCTCTCTCCTCTCCTCTCTCCTTATGGGCGTTTTAGGATACACTGAGCACCTCTTTCCTCTCCTCTCTCCTTATGGGCGTTCTAGGATACACTGAGCACCTATCTCCTCTCCTCTCTCCTTATGGGCGTTCTAGGATACACTGAGCACCTCTATCCTCTCCTCTCTCCTTATGGGCGTTTTAGGATACACTGAGCACCTCTTTCCTCTCCTCTCTCCTTATGGGCGTTCTAGGATACACTGAGCACCTATCTCCTCTCCTCTCTCCTTATGGGCGTTCTAGGATACACTGAGCACCTCTATCCTCTCCTCTCTCCTTATGGGCGTTCTAGGATACACTGAGCACCTATCTCCTCTCCTCTCTCCTTATGGACATTTTAGGATACACTGAGCACCTCTCTCCTCTCCTCTCTCCTTATGGGCGTTCTAGGATACACTGAGCACCTCTCTCCTCTCCTCTCTCTTTATGGACGTTCTAGGATACACTGAGCACCTATCTCCTTTCCTCTCTCCTTATGGACGTTTTAGGATACACTGAGCACCTATCTCCTCTCCTCTCTCCTTATTGACGTTCTAGGATACACTGAGCACCTATCTGTCCTCTTTAATAGGGTTAAATCAGGATCACCTGGTCCAGCCCCTACAGATGCTGCTATAGGCTGATAGGCTGCTGTTTTAGGATACACTGAGCACCTCTTTTCTCTTCAACCTCTTAAGCACCAAGCTTTTTTTTAGGCCTCTGCTCCGAAAATTGCATAGCCAATCTAAAAAGGCTGTATCTCTGCAACCACTAGGGGGCTACAGGTCACCCTCAAAAAGGAGATGTTTAATCTCAATGGGATTCACCTGGTTAAATTAAAGTTTAATATAAATAATAATAAAGATCTACTGCGGTCAGTGGAGCTCAAGCCTGCACCCGTACACTGTTAAAGACACCCGGAGGTACGGATAAGAGGGGAAACGTAAAGCTGCCATCTATACGACGAGACAGTAATGTGCTGTATTGATTCATTTGAGAAAAGGCTGTATCTCTGCAATCACTACGGCTGTTTTAATAATGTAGGCTTATAGGCTGCTTTTGGACATTTACACTGTAAGAAAAAAACCCATAAAAAAACGGTCAAATGACTGGCAGCAATGGCTGCCAAACAAAAAACGTAAATTTAAGGTACAATACCTTACTTCAAAAAAAGGACGAAAACCATAAATTAACAGTAATTTTCATTAAAGATGTTGCAGTGAAATACTGTTATTTAACAGATTTGTCCTGTAATATTATAGTCAAACACCTTCAATAAAGTGATATTTCTAAAGCTACTGCAGTGAAATACTGTTATTTTACAGATTTTTCCTGTAATATTACAGTCAAATAACTTCAATAAAGTGATATTTCCAAAGCTTCTACAGTGGAATACTGTAATTTTACAGTTTTTTTCTATATTATTACAGTCAAATACCTTCAATAAAGGGATTTTTCTAAAGCTTCTGCAGTGAAATACTGTCATTTTACAGATTTTTTTTTACATTACATGTCATTGAGCTGACGCTTTTATCCGAAGCGACTTACAATCCTGTTCCATTCATACACCGTAGACACAGCTACAGGGAGCAATTCTGGGTTAAGTGTCGACTAGGGCGGGGATTGAACCTCCAACCCTGTGATTGAAAGACGGACCTGCTACCCACTGACCCATAGTCAAATTACAAACATTTGAGGACTTGGGAACCTTCGAAGGAGTGCATTTTTTTTCTTCTCGGCTTTTAAACCACTGCCGAGCAGGGATGCTAAGTGCTAGATATTGCCAGCCTACATGGTTGGCCCCATGTGGGAGTGGCTACAACCTGGTAAAGAAAGCTAAGCTCTGACATGTTTAGAAGAAAAGAACTCTTATCAGGGTCTCAGATTTGCAAAGCCACACACCCTCTTCAAGTCCTGGATTTCAGACAGCCAATTAACTCTGGTGGGTGTTTTGGGGGAAATGTCACCCCATCACCTCATTGTAGGCCCTGTCCTGAGTGTCCGTGTTCAATCTTGGATATCCAGGACTAATATTTAGGAGATTATGACCATTTTGCACTTGTCAAAAGATATGCGAATATAAGAGAATAAGGCCCAATTTGACCATTTGGACCTTTTTTTGAGGCCCTTAACTTGCAGCTATCAGTCTCAATCGTTAGGGTATTCATATGCAGATACACTGAGCACCTCTCTCCTCTTCTCTCTCTCATTAAGGATGGATTCTCATCTCTCCATCACACATTATTATCTCTACTTCCTCCCCATTGTGACTTCCCGTCTCATCGGGTCCATCGGTCCTGGCTGTCTGACGCCTCCCGTCACGAGGCAGCTGATGCTCAAATTCATAATTTGTGACATTGGGCTAAACAAAATGAACTGAATTGAATACTGAGTCTTTCACAAGTTGATCACTTGTCATGTGGAGATCCAATAAATTGTGTTTTTGATGGTATAAGTAAATAATGTTACGCCTTCCCGAAAGAACCATTCAAGGATAGAACCGGAGCAATAAATCGCAGCGTCTTGGCAATGAAATCTAATTACTTCTCCTAATCCTAACAAACCAATTAATCTGCATCTGTGTGCAGAAATATATAAATATATATTTCTACTCCTAAGAGGTGTATAAACCTGGTCAAGCAGCAGCAGACTCGTGAACTCCAAGACAATGAATTTGTATTTGGGCCAATGCGGAGTCCCTGACAGTAAATGTATGAGTTTCATGGCCGTCATCTACGAAGTTATTTTGGTTCCAGGAAGAGAAAGCCGGAAAGAAAAAGGTGATTAAAAAAGCGGAATGGAATGTCACACCTAATAGAAACAGAGCTGCTGAGAGGAAATAGAAAAGGAGAGAAGGGGAAAGGACGGAGGAGGCAAAAAGAGAAGGAACAAGGTCCATTTAAGCGTGTGTGTGTGTGTGTGTGTGTGAAGAGGCCTGTGGTGAAATGGGCAGAGTGTGTGAATGGAGGTGTTCTCGGCTCTCATCATCTCAGGTGTAATTACCCGGACGGAGAATGAGACTTAAGTGGACTAGACAGAGTCTCGCTGCGTCTCCTTTCCTCAGCCTCAGCCTCCTCTGTCCTCGAGGAGACGAGGAGACGCCAGGAGGACAACAGTCAGAGCAATAACAGGAATACGGTGTGCTGCAATACCACCTTAAGTTGCAGGATTTAGTAAAGTTTCTAGCATTAAAAGCTTTAAAACATATAAAATGTGAAAGGTTGTAGTTGTGGCCTCATGCTCGGGTTTCAGAACATATATTATTAATATTAATAAATAAGTCTGGAGTTACATTTGCTCCGGTGAGGCCGGTGACGCTGTGGATCTGGATGTCTTGGTAATAATCACATTTAAGTTCCTGGTAAAAATAACTAAAAAATCTCAAATGTCGTGCAGAACTAAAGTAAAAAACAAACATGAACGCTTCATGAGTTTTTGAGGTTCACGCAGCTAAAAGAAAGTTGTGTCCGTTCATGATTCTGTTTGTTTGATAACTTTAAACAAAAATAACAAACACAAAGAACAAAGGCACTCCTAACCATGGTAAACAACCACAGGCCTACCCAGGTGCATGCTGGTCCTTTACCTGTCTACTCCTATAACCCCAGGTGCATGCTGGTCCTTTACCTGTCTACTCCTGTAACCCCAGGTGCATGCTGGTCCTGTATACCTGTCTCCTCCTCCTATAACCCAGGTGCATGCTGGTCCTTTACCTGTCTACTCCTGTAACCCCAGGTGCATGCTGGTCCTGTAAACCTGTCTCCTCCTCCTATAACCCAGGTGCATGCTGGTCCTTTACCTGTCTACTCCTACATATAACCGAGGTGCCCACAGTTTTATCCAGTTGGTGAACAATTAAAAGACTAAATATATCTAAATAACAACAACAATGAATTAAACTAAAATAAAAACTATCACAAGAAAGTTATTATTTACCAAAACAACCTAAATAAGCAACAAAACTGAATGTTAAACAATTCTACTTGTCAATAAAAAAATAAAAAATACTAATATCAAAAAACTATGTTGTTATCAGCGTCTCCTAGAAGATGAAGCCGCGTGTGACGACGTCATCGCTCTATAACTCTGACATTAATAACCATCAAAGGACATGAAGAACTAATACTGCCATGTCCTCTATAGTTATAGACATCATCTCTAAGAAGTAAAGAGCATCTCTCTCTCTCTCTCCTCTCTCTCCCTCTCTCTCTATCTCTCTCTCCCCTGTCAGATTGCTAACCTGTTAATCTACGATATTCCGGTCTGAAGCGTTTGTCGAGGCCTGAATGCGACGAGACGTCTCCTCCGGTGTGACCTTCTCAGCAGACACCTCTCCTCTCTCCTCTCTCCTACTTCTGGCTCCCTGCCTCCTTCTTCTGCATTCACACTCTGTCCTAGTCGGTCGCATTTCCTCACATTTCCACCGGGGGGTATTCCTTTTAAATTACGGAAGAAGACAAAAACAAATCACACACCAGACCAAACAGATGACGCATCTCGTGTATGAAAACTTTTTTTATTGATAAAGTTCAGTGAAGCGTTGACCCCACCCCCCCACCCATCTGAATTGTCACTTTGAATTACGGCGCCCGCTGAAGCTCCATCGCAAACCGAGACTCAGCCTCCGGCGAGGTGACGGAGCCGGCAGGTGGTGGGAGAGGAAATAAAAGGAATAATTGACTCTGAAATGTGCACTTTGGGAATAAACGATCGTCACGCTCCAGAGGAACAACACGGGGGTGAAGAGTCGCGGGATGTGGCAGTTAAACACCCTCAAAGTGCATTAAAAACACACCTGTAGTGCGTCTGTTCACCTCTGGGTTCCATTGGTTCTGCCTGTTGAAGACGGCGTAAAAACACGTATTCTGCTTATAAACCCGTTAGCCGGAAGAGCGACAGATTTTGGTATTTTCGGTTATTATGTAATATTTATTATGCTTGTGTGGCGCCCTGACATGTTATTTCATATCTCTCACTGATGTAGTCCAACGGTGTCCATTTGTTATTATTTGTGTTTGATGTAATTCATGCTTTGTGCACATAGTAACTGTTTATTGTTTATTAAGGATCCCCATTAGTCTACATCGTAGTGGAGACTATTCTTCCTGGGGTCCAGGCAAGAAAATATTACAATACAAATACATGAAATGCAGTACAGCATGATTAATTATCACAAAAACACTTAGACTTAGAAAACAAGATTTACATTAAAAGTAAAATATTAATACCTAAACATCTTAAATACCTAAAATAATAACCTAATCTACTATAATTGCCTTTCTGATTATTGCTGCCTAAAGGGCTGCTGTGAAGGGAGGATGGTGCTCGTTGGTCCGTTGGAAAAGAGCGCTGTCTCTTTAAGAGAGGGGCGCTGTCTCTTTAAGAAAAGAGCACTGTCTCTTTAAGAGAGGGGCAGTTACTTTCTGTATTCTTGTTGTTCTTAGTTTATACTCTAGGTTGAAATGCACTTATTGTAAGTCGCTTTGAATAAAAGCGTCTGCTAAATGACATGTAACGTAATGTCATGTAAAGAGTGGAGCGCTGTCTCTTTAAGAGAAGGGCGCTGTCTCTTTAAGAAGGGGGCGTGTGTAAAGCAGGTGCAGGAAGCTGTTGTATGCTCGCTTTAACCGGGAATTTGTAAAATAAATGTTGCTAAAAAGAAGAAAAAGTTTGATTGAAGAGTTCATGTGAACGATGCAACACTCGCCATGTTTTATATATGATATATTCATGTTTTATATTATTTGCTTCAATGCTTTTGTCCATTAGTTTTGTTGATGTAGTCTCGATATTCTCGTACGGCGTCATCAGTGTCTGGTCATCAGACCGCTCACACACTGATGGCGGAGGTGCCCCCCCCCACACACACACACACACACACTCATTCATATTCACTCGCCCTTCGGGAGCAATTCTTCTTTTTTTTAGGGTCTTGCTCAAGGGCACGTTGACACGCGAGAGAGAGAGAGGAGAGAGAGAGAGAGACGGGGAGGAGATTGTGTCCCATCTTCATGTTGGATCAACGAGGCCCGACCTGGGGCTGGGGGGACTGTATGTAGAGATGAACGGATGCTTGTTAACGAGGACCCCTCCTCCTGAGATCTGATGTAACGGTCGGACCAGCTTTGTAAACCTTTGGGGGAATAAACTCTAAAGTGTATATTCATGTTTCTCTGGGTGCTAATTGGACTTCCTTCATCTCAACAACGTTTTCTTCGTAGTCGTCTCCCTTGTTTACGTTTCTTCACAAAACTTTGAGCTGCTTCTTTCAGGATTTCGTCATTCACTTGGTTGACGTGGAGACGATGATGTCATTCTGTAATGGTTCAACCGTGTGACGGACGCCTTGAGGAGGTCGATACACACACATTTACATCGAGAGAATAAACCTGAATCACAGAATGACTTCACGACACTCATCCTTCCATCAGCTTCCAACTCTCTCTCTCTCTCCCTCTCCTACCTCTTCCCTCTCTCCCTCCATCTCTCCCCCCTCTCCTTCTTTCCCCTCTCCCTCCATCCCTCTCCTCTCTCTCCCCCCACCTTTCTCTCCCTCTCCCCCTCTTTTTCTCTCCCTCTCTCCCCTATCTCTCTCACTCCCACTCCTCTCTCTGTGTCTCTCTCCCTCTCGCCCCCCCACCCCTCTCTCTCTCTCTCTCTTTGCACTCACACATATGCCAACTCACAGATGGTCAGCAGCGTCAGCAGAATTGTGTTTTATAATCAATTTGGACTCAGGGGAGGGGGTAGAGGTGTGTGTGTGGGGGGGTAGAGGTTGAGTGTGTGGGGGGGGGGGGGGGTTAATGTTCCCTCTCTGCAGAGTGAACCCCAACGTGTGGAGCGAGCGGGGCGATCGATGTCGCCCGTCAGACCACCGTGTGCTGAGCCGCGGAGGCTAGGCTCAGGTTCCTCAGGTTCCTCAGGTCCCCCCGCCCGACCGATCTCCATCTTTCCACTTCAACGAGGACACATTGTTGAAGCGGCCATCAAATCATCTCCATCGTCTGCATTCACGCCGCTGAACTATACTCTCCTGTTGCGAATATGAATTCCCATTAAAATATACAAAATATTATAATAATAGTCCAATAAGAGGCCACTGTTGTCTTTAAAATCCCTTTTTTTTTGTCCCTGAAGAATATCTTGGAATAAATGTAGGATCACAAAAATGTTGAATATCACGCCTATTTAAAAATAAACAAAAAGCTCATTATTCACGTTGCTTTAGATATGAGGAAAATGAAAAATACAAATACAAAAGTGCTAAATAATTAATTTCCTTTGCAGTGCTGCAGTTCAGATACACATCATGAATAATACGGAGCAGGATATGCCAATATGACGGAGATTCATCAAAGTCACTCGTATTCCTGAGAGGTTCCGCTCCTGCTTTTTATTGCCAATCTTATAAATGTGATTTAACCGCGGAGGGCCGCCGGCTTTTTAATCTTCCTTAAGAGGCCGTTAAAAGCCAAGAATCAGATGGAAGGATAAGAAACTGCGGAGGACGCGCTGGCCCTTTAAGAACGGTGTAATTACTTCTCTTATGTTTCATGCAGCTTAATGGGAACATTATCGGGGAGCTACGACCCATCCAGAGGTGAGGACACCTATCGCCCCGTCCCCTGGATTTAAATAAATAAATACAGGTGTGCAGGCGTACAGGTGTGCATGGGCCTTATATCAAATGCTTCTAGCTAATGTTCAAACTGTTGGCTTTCCATTATTAATTGGAAACGTTCCACAACCTGAAAATGATGACAGCTATCAGGATTGTGTGTGTGTGTGTGTGTGTGTGTGTGTGTGTGTGTGTGTGTGTGTGTGTGTGAGTGAGTGTGAGTGAGTGTGATTGAGATGCACTTCAGAGACTTTGATTGTCCCTCGCTCCATTCATACACATTTATTAATAAACCGCTGCAGTCGTCTTCTATACCATCTGTTCCCTGATATAAATATAAAGAGTTATGGTGGTTATAATTCCTTCTCTACGTGCTGCACCAAAATGCTTTCTAAAATTAGATTAAATATAAGTGCATTCTATAGTTAGATTACATATACGTGCATTGTATGGTTAGAATAAAGGTGCATTCTAAAATTGGAATAAATAAAAATGCATTCTAAAGCTAAATAAACGTGCATCCTATAGTTAGATATAATAAAAGTGCATTGTATAGTTAGATTGAATAAACATGCATTCTAAAGTTAGATAAAATAAAAGTGCATGCTATAGTTATATTAAATAAAGGTGCATTCTAATGTTGGAATAAATAAAAGTGAATTCTATAGTTATATTAAATAAAGGTGCATTCTAAAGTTGGAATAAATAAAAGTGCATTCTGAAGTTAGATTAAATAAACGTGCATTCTAGTTATATTAAATAAACGTGCATTCTATAGTTGGAATATATAAAAGTGCATTCTGTAGTTGGATTCAATAAAAGTGCATTCAAATAAATAAAAGTGCTTTCTAAAGTTAGATTTTAAAAAGGTGCATTATAGTGAGATGCAATCTTCCAAAGGTCTTCTTCGTTTTGACATTCCCTCTTGGTGTTTTGGGGCGGAGCCTCAGCTGAGGGATATATACTTTATTCTAAGTTTACACCGAGACAAGAGAAGATAATACACTTACTCATCCTAATTACCAGGATGAGGATATGTATTTTATTCGAGTGACTCCGGATGCCTCTGGAAGCTACAGAATGAGGACTGTGGATTAATTATTATTATTATTCATTTGTTTAAACCAAATCCCAAAATCCAAACCTATCCTAATAATAAATAGTCCCTGAATTCTGACTCAATAACTGTAAAGTCAAGAGCCAGTTATAGTTCACAGCTCTCAGCTCCTGGATGACCGACGGTGATCAGGAAACTCATCGATCAATTCTTCATTTCTACTGATCAATTCCTCCCTGTGTCACTGCCTGCTCCTCTTCCTCTGTCCCAACCCTCCTGTGTCTCTTCTCTTCTTGCCCTCTTTCAGTCACTCATCTGTCCCTCCACCTTCCTATTTCTCCACCTTTCTTTTTTTCTTTCTCTACCTCCTTTTGCTTTCTTTTCCCCCCTTCGTATCGTTACCACGCGGTCGCTGATGTAAACTGATGTGTGGAATAAAGCTAATTGGAGGGTCTGGCGCTACTTAATCTGTCATTTGAGAAAATAAAATCCTTCAGAAACAAACTTGTTGCATGAGTTATGTAAGGATCGATCATAACCTCCTTTTCAAACTGTATATTTCCTCAAGAGTTTTTGAGACTTAGCCCACATGGCTGACTGATAGCCAAGAGAATAAGTTCTTATTGATTTGGGAGAAACAATAAAACATGTTCTCCCCCCGTAGATATAAGTAAAAGTATTTACACCCTATTCCAGTTTTTTTTCCGACATTTTGTGGTGTTGCAAACTCAATAAACTCATCAAATCTGAGACAAGGAAAGGAAACGATGGTCCATTCACTGCAAAACTCATAAAGCCACTCGTAAAAGCACTTCTCCGGAGGGCACCTTCAAGTGAAGGAGGGCGGATATTTTTAATCCGACAGTTATTGTGATGGAGCGCAGTCATTTCCTTAGACTGACAAACAGGGAGTCTAAAATAAGAGCGCCTTGATCCCATTTCAATCAGTTAGAGAGCTGAACTTTAAAAACAATACATATTTTTATTCGTCTTTTACTTTATTTACTGTGCAATGTGTAAATGAGATTCCTTCCATCCAATTTCATTAAAAAAACAACAGAATAGGTACTTAGTGAAGATAACAGAAACATCCCGTTGTGGGTTTAAAATGAGTACTTAACTTAAGTTAGGTGACCTTCATCACCGCGGTTAAACTAATAACACCTCCTCAACTTTTTAAGATAATTCCCGTATGATGGGAAAATTCATTCTTGTAATCAGAGCAAAAAGCACTTCCAAGGTGCCCTAAGCGTGTCACCCGTTGCTGCGTAATCCTCCGATGTCTCCACAGAGTGGACCGGGGGCAGTGCATTAATAATACCCTGAGGGGCCGGCGGCTCAAAAGCTCTCTCAAAAATGAGGTTGGACAAAAGTCTCGGCTCTAATTGTATAAGCGTCGCCACTTTTCCGTCCGTTTCCATGCACGTCGGTCGTATCTCTGGCCCTTCAGCGGGAAATCAAATACACTTAATGGAGAGAGGGGGGAAACGTTACGAGTGTAATCGAAAACCTCAAACGAGATAAGTGTCACCAAATCGCCACCTTCCTGCATCTCGTTGCTGTGGAGGAAGAAACCTTTTACGATAACTCGAGCGTCGGCGGTGGGATGACACAGAGCTTCTGAATGGATTCGACGACCTTCAGACGCATGAAACCCTTTCAAAAAGCCCTAATTTAATTTCAAGCATCGCACAGCAGGAAGTCCTAAATAATCGCGGGGAAATAACCTTTTGAAAAATATATGGTTTTCATACCATGGTGACCAATGGATTTCCAAGACTTTAAACCAAATTTCCAGGAAAGATTTTCTGTGTATAACTGAAAAAGTGAGAAGAAAAAAAATTGCATTAAGAAACACCGTATGGCGGCTTATAATTAGAGCGTCATTCTTTTAAAAGCATGTTAATTATTTAAAACTCGGCGTGAAATGCACATATGAATATAACAATTTTCCATGACTTTTACATTTATTTGGGGAATTTCTTTTTTTCCATGATTTTTCCAGTCCTGGAAATAACCATTTAAGAATTCCATGACTTTTCCTGGTTCCCATGTACGTACGAACCCTGTGATATTAACGGTATTGATGACTAAATGTGTCCGCACCCAATGTTTGAGTCTTTTTAAAATGAACATCGAAGAACCAGATCTTGTCTATAAAATCATAATTGATTCTTGCAAGAAGAGTCACCGTTACACGGAGTCCCGCAGGAGTCTACCAAGGGTGAACTGAAAAGTCACCGTTACACAAAGTCCCTCAGGAGTCTGACAAAGGTCAAATGAAGAGTCACCGTGACACGGAGTCCCTCAGGAGTCTGACAAAGGTCAAATGAAGAGTCACCGTGACACGGAGTCCCTCAGGAGTCTACCAAGGGTGAACTGAAGAGTCACCGTTACACAAAGTCCCTCAGGAGTCTGACAAAGGTCAAATGAAGAGTCACCGTGACACGGAGTCCCTCAGGAGTCTACCAAGGGTGAACTGAAGAGTCACCGTTACACAAAGTCCCTCAGGAGTCTGACAAAGGTCAAATGAAGAGTCACCGTGACACGGAGTCCCTCAGGAGTCTACCAAGGGTGAACTGAAGAGTCACCGTGACACGGAGTCCCTCAGGAGTCTACCAAGGGTGAACTGAAGAGTCACCGTTACACAGAGTCCCTCGGGAGTCTGCAAAGGGTGAACTGAGTTAAATCATGTTTTTATCAAACATAAAGTTCAGTACTACACGGTACCAGTCCGAGCTGTGGAGACATTGGTACAGCGATCTATTTATAAAGCATGTATAGCTCTATTTATTTTACTGGTGATTTCTTATGTATTTTATTCAATTTTAATGTTTTGTACTATCTGGACCTGGAGTCTGAAACTACATTTTGATTGATTGATTGTATCTGAGAGTTTTTTTCCGATAATAAGACTTGCAGCTTCCGGGTTCAAGAAAGAGGGAATATGAGTCAAATAGTGTCTGAATACAGTCGTGAAAACCCTTTTAATGATATGGTGCTTCTGTACAAATAGGACATTTTAAAAAGTTGTATTAAATGAACAAATGTAATCAAATAAAAAAAAACGCTTCAGCTAATTAGCAGTGAAAAGCCATTCACATTCCAAACATCTAAAAATGAAAATATAAGTTAAAGCTCTTCTGTAAAAAAAAAAAGAAATGTACTCTAAATTGTATGAAATGAATGAATTGTCATGCGATTACAAATAATCTTTGGATAAAAACCCTTAAAAACTTGACCTCCAAATACTTTAAGCTGTTTCTCTGTTTGACAGCAAGGAGAACATGAGGAACTACCGCTTGACAAACCTCCAATCTACAACTCAAGAGAAACGCGTATGGGGGCCGGCTGTGCCTGAGAGATAAAGCTGAACGACCGGCGGATCGATCCCCCGGCTCCTCTTGTCCCCGTCGAAGTGTCCTTGAGCAAGACACTGAACTCAAATTGCCCCCCGAGGGCCGAGTCCTCTGTGTTCCCATCGATGGAACATGTGTGATGTATGTGAACATGCGATCTGATGGCCGGCGGCACGTTGTGTGGTCGGGGCACGAATGATGACGTGTAAAGCGCCTTTAGTGCGTCGAAAGACGACACAAAGGCGTTTTACAATGCAAGTCCATTGTTTGATTAATAATAATAACCAGAATCAGCAAACCGTGCAGGATGTGCATCCAAGAACTTTAGTGCTACTGCCTTAAAAGCTCCGTCACCCCCGAGTTACTGGGACCGACAGAAGATTGAACGTGTTATTTATTGGCTGGTGAATAAGGGTGAAGCAGTTCAGCCACAGAGCAGCAGTCTGAGAGAGAGAGAGAGAGAGAGAGAGAGAGAGAGAGAGAGAGAGAGAGAGAGAGTGTGAGAGAGTGAGAGAGTGAGACGTGTTACTGCACAACAGAATAAATGGATTCAAAGAGACACGCCGCACTGGAAAAACACAAAGACTCCGGAGAAGGAGCAAAGTTGGTCATGTGCATTAAAGCAATGAAATGTCCACGTTCTCTTATTTTCACACCAGATAACAAACTCTTTGACAGTTTTCTTCATATCATCCCAATTTGTATTGATTTGTTTCACTGTTAATATTGTGATTATTCATAACATATCTTTTTTCTATAGAATATTTCTCACAAAATAACTATTTTAAGGTATGTAGCTGTGTTAATAATTAATAAATAATAATAAATAATAAATATTAATGGAAATATGTTGTGCTTATACACATCTTAAGCATGTAATAGCTATGCTACAGGTAATATAAAGGTACAATTACAATAATGTAGTTTGAATTATATAGCATCAGAAATTAAAATGTATAGTAAATTCCTGTAATTTCTGACATACAGTTTAATTGCATATAATTATGATACAAATCAAAACACTGCATCACATGGGTGTCATGTTCCAGTTCGCTCTTCTTCACGCTTCCTCAAGCCAAGATGGTGTAGAACCAACAGCCTTCCTTCTTCATCACGGCTATACAGTAATACATTAACAACAAATAATGAAGAAATTCATCAGAGGAGACTTTGCATATAGATAGCCTACTTAAGCCGGAAGCGGCCATTAACATAACTTGCAGGGAGTGGTGGATAATTATAGAGACTCCTTCTTTGCCTCCTCTCCTCGTGAGTAATAGAGAGATGGCGGTGACGAAAAGAGGTCATGTGACAGAAAGAGGTCATGTGACAGAAAGAGGTCACGTGACAGGTGTTCAGCGCTGTCAATGTATGTGTGAGTGTCTTCCCGGTGTCTCCTGATTGTTCATGACCTACACCTGCACGTAGCCACGCCCTTTCTTCCCATGTGTGTCTCCTGATTGTTAATTTCCTACACCTATCCTTAGCCATGCCCCTCCCTCTCATGTGTGTCTCCTGATTGTTCATTAATCTGCCCTCAGCCATGCCCCATCCCCCCATGTGAGTGTTTCCTGATTGTCATTCCCTTCACATATTGCCCCAGTGTCTCCTGATTGTTCATTTCCTACACCTGACCTTAGCCACGCCCCTTCCTATCATGTGTCTCCTGACTGTTCATTTCCTTCACCTGCCCTTAGCCACGCACCTTTATCTTATGTGTATGTCTCCTGATTGGTCATTCCCTACACCTGCCTTTATCAACACCCCCTCCTCCCACGTGAGTCTCCTGATTGTTCATTTCCTATACATGCCCTTAGCCACACCCCTTCCTCTCATATGTCTCCTGATTGTTCATTTCCTACACCTGCACTTAACTACGCCCCTTCCTCCCATCTGTGTCTCCTGATTGTTAATTTCCTACACCTGCCTTTAGCCACGCCCCCTCCTCCCACGCAAGTCTCCTGATTGTTCTTGCGCTTCACCTGCCCTTTGCTTATCAGTAAAAGATCTTTGCTTTACCTCACCTGGCCTCCTGTCCAGTCCCCTGCTCCTGAGTTCTTTGCCCCACCCCCCGGGTCGTGACCCCTATGGGCTCCTGTGGTTGGGTCTCTAACCACCTGAAGACTTCACACATCTTAACCTAATAGCTACAGCGCTCATCCCGACTAAATCCCTGACGGCACGCAACTAATTATACAAATCTCTGGGAACGGGTCATTAGCTACCGGAGATATTAAATATTTCATGGATTTTTAACCCCATCCTTCAAACTTCCCGTCTGTACTCCCTTCGACAGGATGGATCGTGGGCACATCAATCACTGAAGGTGGAGGTGGAGGTGGAGGCGCATATGATGCCAGACAGGAGTCGTCGCGTATATGGAAAGCGTTGCATCTTATGATCAATGATGGCAATTTTTTTAATATTCATGCAACTGTTTCCCTCATTACCTTTTCCCATCCTGCATAACTCTAGATGTTCTCACGTTTACTGAAACACAAAGAAATGACTAATAGCCATCGGCGCTCGGCTGAAGTTTGGATGACGATGCAAATTAAAGAGTGCAAAAACACATCAGAAAAAAAGGTGCTGAAACATCGTAATTATGATGCGTGAAAAACTTTATCAAGGGCACTCCCTGCAGGACCGAGAGATATTTAAACAGCGGGAGCTGCCGCCGTTATTATATCAAAAGTATTTTTCATAACTTTGGATGGCAGCTGCAAAAATTAACACATTTCCCATGTTTCCCATAAAGAAAAAATAATGTTCCGCGGGATATTAGCGAAAGAGAAAAATGCTGCGCCTCCGTTTCCTGCCTGGTGTTTAGTTTGTTATCGGATTATTCAGAATGCAGCAAAGAATCTGTCCGTGTCAAAGGAATAGAACTAATGTGTAAATATTCATATGCTTTTCCCCATAAAACTGTATTGGGCACACACACACACACACACACACACACACACACACATACACACACACATACACACACACAGTCAGGGATGTCGGAGTGAGAGTGAGACGTCAGGCTGGGAAACTAACATATCAACACATAAAGGAATCTACACCGTACACACGTCTTACCCCGAGACAATGCCATGCTATTGTTCATGTGTCACATTCACGTGTGTGTGTGTGTGTGTGTGTGTGTGTGTGTGTGTGTGTGTGTGTGTGTGTGTGTGTGACCGTGTGTGTGTACATTTGTCTTTTATGAATGTGGTGTGCCAATTTGAAGGTTGATGGCATGTTGATGAATATCACATTTGACAGGATGGGTCCCGTTTTATGCTCCGTGTGTGTGTGTGTGTGTGTGTGTGTGTATGTGTGTGTGTGTGTGTGTGCGGGGGGGGGGGGGTCATCTTTATGATGATGATAATATGTATACCACCCTCATGCGTTTGTGCTAAATATAAAGATACAACACTTGGAGCTGTTTAGCTTATAGCTTAATTATCATTATTATATTTTTTATTATTTTAATTGAAAGCAGCCATTAATTAGACTTTTACAGATATCTTTTAGCGCATTGACATTGCATGTGCAGATTTTTTAGATGATGCTCATTTCAGTTTTACATATTTAGAGTAAGAATTGTAAAACAGGATAAACAACAAAACAAAATTAAAACGTCGTATATCTGGACGTGATCTATTCTCTATTCTCTATGTACATTCATTGATTTATGAAGATAAAATCAGGTCTAGGAGGTGTTACGTTACGTATGTAACCCATTTTTCCCCAATTTACCCCAAACTTCCAATTTATAGTTGACAGTTCAGTTTAATTTATTTGAAACGCCAGAAACTCTCAAAGTAAAGTAGAACATGTTCACATTTATCACACAGTCATCTACCTTTCTATGAGTGCATTGAACTACGTGTTGCTATAATACATCTAATACGTCTTATTCACGTCAGCTGTGGTGTCTTTCTTGTGGAGGGGGGGGGGAGAGAGAGATGGAGGGATTCATTTCGCCCCCCCCCCCTCCCGAAGGCCCCTGACAGAGGCGTCTCTAGAGGCGGTGATTCATACGTACGTGAAGATGCTGTTGGAGAAGCCGACATATGTCACCCGGTGAAACAGCCGGGAGACGCTGCGTGTAATTGACAACAGGAAAACACGCCGTAACGTCTCCGTCTCCGTCTCCGTCTCCGTCTCCGCCCTGTGAGGACGGGATGACGTCTTACAGGTTGTAATGCGGCGTGTATAACCTCCGTTACCCGGGGAGTTCAGGAGGCCGACGACAGGCCGATAAGATGCTTATCGACGCCGAAGCTCTGCAGCCTTATCTCTCTCTCTCTCTCTCCCTCTCTCTCTATCTCTCTCTCTCTCTCCCTCTCTCTCTCTCTCTCTCTCTCCCTCGGCCGGACGATGAATAAGGGTTGAAACTGAATATTTTGTCCGATAGAAAACATGTTGTGAGTTCCTGGAAATTCTTATTTTCTTCCAAATAAATCGAGATTTTTGACGATAACATTATTTTCTTTTTTATACTTTTATATTTTACCGAGTCAAATTCCATGTATAAGCACATATACATGGCCAATAAAGCTGATATTCTGATTCTGATTTTAAAAAAATTAAAAAGTTGACTGAACACACCACAAATCAAAACTCTCACCACAATCACTAATAAACCCCTTAGTCATTAGACTTCTACAAAGGTAACTCCATATTTTTCGGGACAATAACGGTGTCCATTGTTTTCTCTCCGTCGTCACGAGGCTCGTCTCTATACATCGACCCTATATTCCATACTCTAGTGATTACCACTCCAGCTAGAGATGGCGCGTTATGCCTCACGCAGCGATTGAAATATGACTTCCTGTCAAAAGGCCCATTGTGTTAATGCAGTTGTCCTCCGCTAATGGACGCCTCTTTGTCTTTTCTACTCGGCCCCCGTCTCTCGGCCATTTAGTCGCCGTGGAGACGTCATCCATCAGGCCCGTGAGTGCCCTCGTGCCTGACGCTCCGTCACCGGCTCCCTCTCGCTCCCGCTGCTTCTGGAAATAGAGCCGCAGATTAGGAAGAGGGGAGCGTTTCAGCCGAGTCCCCATGGAGGTCCGTCACCCCCCCCCCCCCCTCTTTCAAACCTCCACCCCCTCCGTCCCCCCAGTCCCTCCTTTAAACATCCGACGCCTCCACCTATACCTGCTTCTACTCCCCCATTTACTGCAGCAGCTTCCTCACCTGATGGAGCCATCAAGGGAAATCATTGTCCAGAAGGTGTGTGTGTGTGTGTGTGTGTGTGTGTGTGGGGGGGTCATCAGTCACAGTGCAGACGTCAGGACACACACTGGTGGGGCGGGGGGGAGAAATATTGAGTCACTACTGAGAGCGCTGCCAATCAAGACCTCTGAACAACATGTTAAAGATACGGGTCAAATAAAAACCTGTAAAATAAAACCTATGAAATGAATAATTATAATAAATAATACAATAAAATAAATAATAATTACAAATAATACATAATATATAATAAATAATAAAATCAATAATAATAATAAATAATAGTATAGAATATAATATAAACTATAAATAGGAGTGGGTACAATTATAATAGCGTGCAGAGTCTAATACAGAACTATAGTGATATATGTTATAGTGATAAAACACTTATATCGATCAAAAAAGGATTCCTATAGTAAATGCTTAAAAATGTTGCTTTTTAATCCAGATATTCCGCTTACAGTAACGCTATTTTGTGACAACATATGGAAAAACATTTTTAACTACACTAGGCTCCTCTAATCCGGTAATTATATATTTTTTTGATTTTGAGTCACTCGAGTACACATTGAAAAAGAGAAAGAGAGAGAGAGAGAGAGAGAGATCTGAGGATTGATAAATACAACAACACAGCTATCAGAGTTCCTTCCCTCTCATCTAATTCACTAACCAACACACACATACATATATATATATATATATATATATATATATATATATATATATATATATACATACATATACATATACACACATATACATACATACACACATACATACATATATATATACATATATATATATATATATATATATATATATATATATATATACACATATATATATATACATATACATATACACACACACATATATATATATATATATATATATATATATATATATATATATTACAAATGCAGCATGACTAACGGACCTTTCAGTTAACGCATAACAACTAATGTACTGCTTGGTGTTCAGGGAGAGATGAATCAAATGAAACTACGTGTGACATCATCGTCTCCCAGTCATCACTCACCAGCTCAGTTCTCTAGATCAGCCAATCAGTGAGCTTTAAACACTAACATCAGCATCTTTAGTTAAAGATACTTCTTAAAATCACGCCAGAGATGGAAGATGATCATTTTCAGATGATCTTTAGCTTTAATAAATGTGGTAAATTGCTCTTTGCCCTTCAAGAAACCCGTTAAAGATGTAGCGCTGCAGGCTGCGTTATAATAACTTTAGTGGTGGTAAAAAACAACTAAAGATGATCCTGCTTAATGTAATAGAACAGAACAATAATTAACTCACGAGACTTTGCATTAATCAGTCACAGCCTGGCAGGAACATGGTAAAGTAAAGCAGCCGAGAAAAGTTTTCTTTAATTAAAGAATTACAATAAGTCACGTTGTGTTGGACTTACAGCTGGATACTAAATATTAAGAGTACAAGAAACACATAAACGTTCCTCTTCAATAGAGTTTATAGTTATGGCTGAATCAGGGTCACCTGGTCCAGACCTGGAGATGCTGCTAGAGGCTGAGAGGCTGCTGGGAGACGCGAAGGATACACTGAGCACCTCTTCCTCGCTATCTCCCTCTCTTTTATAAATCTCTCTCTATCCCTCCCTCTCTCCCTCTCCCTCTCTCTCCCTCTCTCCCTCTCCCTCTCTCTATAAGCATTATAAAAGAGGAGAGAGGTGCTCAGTGTATCCTCTCATAATTGTCAAAAGGTTTGATCATCTCCCTCTCTTCTATAAATCTTTCTCCCTCTCCCTCTCTCTCCCTCTCTCTCTCCCTCTCTCTATAAGCACTATAAAAGAGGAGAGAGGTGCTCAGTGTATTGTGGCAGACCAGGGGGAAAACCCGAGCAAACAGCGCATCGGAGGCGGATCCCAAAGCTCAGGTTGGGGGAAGTGATCCACGGGACGTACTTCCCAGTACAGGTGCTACAGCCAATTGGCACCTGGGAGTGGTCACACCTGCAGCCCGTCAGCTAACGAGGGAACGGAGAGTATATCTTCCCTCCACTGGAAGCCATCGGGGGAGAGCTGCCTGACTAGGACAGGAGAAGGAGCGTGGAACCTCAGGAGAGGAGTCGCGACAGACCAGAGGTAACTGGACCCTCTCACCTCTCTCCTCTGCTCTGCCCATCCAGGAGATACCAACCGTCTCACAGAAGGTGTGAGACTGACGACCAAAGACCCCGACCGGGAAGAATCCTTTGTTTCCATTAGATGCCCATTCCCCCTTTTTCCTACACGTCTTATTAAAAGACCCTTTATTTTTGCACTGCGTCTCTGAGTCTCCTGTTTTTGTTCCGAATCTCACCTCCACATCCCCCGGGTTGCCACAGTATCCTCTCATAATTGTCAAAAGGTTTGATCATCTCCCTCTCTTCTATAAATCTTGCTCTCTCTCCCTCTCTCTCCCTCTATCTATAAGCACTATAAAAGAGGAGAGAGGTGCTCAGTGTATCCTCTCATAATTGTCAAAAGGTTTGATCATCTCCCTCTCTTCTATAAATCTTTCTCCCTCTCCCTCTCTCTCCCTCCCTCTCTCTCCCTCTATCTATAAGCACTATAAAAGAGGAGAGAGGTGCTCAGTGTATCCTCTCATAATTGTCAAAAGGTTTGATCATCTCCCTCTCTTCTATAAATATTGCTCCCTCTCTCTCCCTCTCTCTATAAGCACTATAAAAAGGAGAGAGGTGCTCAGTGTATCCTCTCATAATTGTCAAAAGGTTTGATCATCTCCCTCTCTTCTATAAATCTTTCTCCCTCTCCCTCTCTCCCCCTCTCTCTCTCCCTCTCTCTATAAGCACTATATAAAAGAGGAGAGAGGTGCTCAGTGTATCCTCTCATAATTGTCAAAAGGTTCGATCATCTCTCCGGACGCTCGTCTCGTCTCGGAGCGTTCGGTCGTTTTCTTTTCAAAGAGGAGGCCGTCCGCTCCGGCGCCCGCGGCCTTATCGATGAAGCATCGGGGATGAGTCATAGCCGCGGCTCGCCGCAACGAAAATCCATTCAGCTCGACCCGAGAGTAGAAGTCTGCGCGGGGAAGCGTATCGTCACGGCGACCTGAGCCCACGGATACCTTTCAGCCGAAGGGAAGGACGTCGAGGTCGAGAGGACGATCAACAAAGAGGCCGAAGAAACGAGCGTCTTCTTTTCTCTCGGCGGGTTTTCACCGGACGCACTAACGGCGGTCTGTAAGCGGCGGCGGCCTCGGGGGCGGTCGAAGGCGAGGGCCAACGATCTGATCGGAATTGAAAAAGAGACGTGGAAAAAGAGCCTTGAATACGAAGAACAGTGGTCACCGTCGCCGTGGCGATGTGCTTCAGCAGGGGCAACGAGACAAAGCCAAAGTCAAACGTTTTTGTACTTTAGACTTTTTGATATCGGCCTGTTGGCCTCTTCCTCCTCCTCCTCTTCCTCTTTCTCTCCTCTCTCTCTCTCGCTCGCGCTTTTTTTCAAGTTCAAGTCAAGATCATTAATATTTACATATCTTTCAAGTCGGGGAGAATTGGATTTTGATTGTGAAACTGTGAATACTTTGGAAATTAATCTTTTTAATGGAGACAGGAGATGTGAAGATCGGTCTCTCAGCTTTTAGCTCTCTCCTAGAAAATGACATCACTCTTATTTTTGATTACTTAATTCATGTTATTTATTTATTATTCAATTCCACGTACATGCATACGCTTATACATATGCGATCATCGATGTATTTTGTTTCTTTAAATAAAATATAAAATATAATATAATATAATATTTCACACACATATTTTTATTTATTTATTTGGATTAATTTGTTCTTTTTCTCAATACTCTGACTTTATAATATTGTGTCCACTGTTTTGTCGTCCTCTAGGTGTTATGTCTATGTATTGTCTTTTGTCTTATAATAAAATAAATAAAATAGATAAATAGATTTAAAAAATAATAACAAATTAAATTAATTAATACATAAATAAATAAATACATAAATAAATAAATACAATTAGATAAAAGATAAGACCGTCTTCCCTTCCGCATGGGAAATTCTGTAATGTATTAAGTCGATCGTGTCGTCTTCTCCTTTACCAACTGGATCAGGGGATCAATACAGTAAAGCATTAAATCTCTCCAAGCTCCTTTCAGTAATAAAGCAATTATCCTACTCATAACTTGATTTCTCTGAAATAGATTTATAACACTCATTCTGCAACATGTCAAAACATTCTCAAAGTTAAGCTCCAGAAAAGGTGGTGTTAGTGTTTCTATTAAAGTGACACGCAACAGCTGAATGAGTAATGAGCTCCATCACTTTTCTTTTTCAGCTCTTTGTTTCATCCCTCTCTCTTTTGGTGTGTGTTCTAAAGATATTTTGATTAATTTAACATGTTTTGCCCCATCAGCAACCGACTTATGTCAAAGTCCTTGAAGGTAAATCTGCCACTGATGGAGACGTTATGTTCACCTCCAAGGACAGAGGGGCAATTAGATTAGATCAAATATAGGTATAGATAGATAGATAGATGATAGATATATAGATAGATGATAGATCGATAGATGATAGATATAAAGATAGATAGATAGATAGATGATAGATATATAGATAGAGAGATAGATAGATAGATGATAGATAGATAGATAGATAGATAGATGATAGATAAATATAGAGAGAGATAGATAGATGATAGAAAGATAGATAGATAATAGAGAGATAGATAGATAGATGATAGATGATATATATATATATATATCATCTATCTATCATATATATATATATATATATATATATATATATATATATATATATATATATATGATAGATAGATGATAGAGAGATAGAGAGAGATAGAGAGGTGGAAGGATGGATGTATAGAAAGATCTTAAATATTCGATGGGGGACCTTCTCATCCCACTGAGTCCATCTGGCAAAAAAACATATGATATAATGAAATTCTGAAATATTTAAAGGATAACACATAAACATATAAATATATACACATGTGAGTCCAGACGTCATATTTTATTCAGTAGATGCTCTCAGTGAAGATCTCTCATTGTCATTCACCATCAGAGGATCACACTCCTCCTCCTCCTCCTCCTCCTCCTCCTCCTCCTCCTCCTCCTCCTCCTCCTCCTCCTCCTCCTCCTCCTCCTCCCCCTCCTCCTCCCTGCAAACAAGCTGCACCTCGACTGGATTTACGAGATGTTCATTTATTTTCACTGAACACACATTTTACATTATGTGGAAAAAATATCACAACTTTGGCCTTCAATGTTTTATTAAAAAAACAATGGGCTGTTGATTTGAACAACATTGGAGACCTTTACAGCTTACTGCTTGCCTGGCTTCCTTTCCTTCCTTGCCTCCTTGCCTGGCTTCCTTCCTTCCCTCATTTCCTCCCTTCATTGCCTCCTTGCCTGGCTTCCTTCCTTTCCTTCCATGCCTGGCTTACTTACATCATTTCCTAGCCTCCTTGGCAGGCTTCCTTTCTTAATTTCCTTCCTTAGTTGCCTCCTTGCCTGGCTTCCTTCATTTCCTAGCCTCCTTGGCAGGCTTCCTTTCTTAATTTCCTTCCTTCATTGCCTCCTTGCCTAACTTACTTCCTTCATTCCATTCCTTTGTTTCCTTCTTGCCTGGCTTCCTTCCTTTGTTGCCTCCTTGCCTGGCTTCCTTTCTATCTTTCCTTTCCTCCTTGCCTGGCTTCCTTTCCTTCCTCCCTTCCTCCTTTCCTTCCTTCATTGCCTCCTTGCCTGGCTTCCTTCCTTCCTTCTCTCATTTCCTTCCTTTGTTGTCTTCTTACCTGGCTTCTTTCCTTCCTTTCCTTCCTTCGTTAGTTGCCTCCTTGCCTGGCATCCTTTCCTTCCTTCCTTGCCTCATTTTTTCTTCTTTCCTTCCTTCTTTGCCCAGCTTCCTTTCCTTCCTTACCTCCTTTCGTTCTTCATTGCCTCCTTGCCTGGCTCCCTTCCTCCCTTCACCGAGGTGAAGGGACACAGAGGCATCGGTTCTTCTTCTTCTTCGGCCATCGATTCCTCGTCGTCTTCCAAAAGCCAGAGCGTCGTTCCTGCCGCTGTGTGTTCTCAGTGTGTCCTCCAGCGACACACACAGATCGCCATGGCAACGCTCTGCTTGTCTCTGCACAGCGTGAAACACCTGCTGCAGCGTCTGAAGCTTCTGTGGTGGACGCCAACCGGAGGAGCTTTACCCAACTCTGATTCTGAACGCGACCCGCCGTGCGCCTCCTCCTCGCTGTGAGGAGGAGGAGGAGGAGGAGGAGGAGGAGGCGGGCATTCGTCGCTGTCTCAGTGGTGGCACCGGTTAGTTAATCACAGAGATGCAGCGGCCTCTTTCCTTCAGGGCGCCCCGGAGGCCTCCTCCCTGAGGCGAGCAGCGACCGAGCGACACGTAGAGCGGCCGGATAACGAGGAGCGCTCCACCCCGAGACGTCCAGCCAGCTGAACAACAACAAAAACAACAACAACACAACAAACACAAAGTGCTACAATAACAGCCAATTATCCGTTTTGTTGGCCAACTGCAGAGCTCCACTTTTCTCTCTCTCACTTACTCACTCAGTCTCTCTCTCCCTCTCTCTCTCTTAATCACTCAGTCTCTCTCTCTCTCTCTCTTGCTCACTCAGTCTCTCTCTCTCTCTCTCTGGTTCTCTATCCGGGCTGATGGACCTCAGACTCAGTCGTTCGCCCGTTATCTATTCCTTTCTCATGAGAACTGAAGGTTGATTTGGCTTTTTATCACTAACCCGACATCCACCACACACACACACACACACACACACACACACACACACACACACACACACACACACACACACAGCTCTTCAGACCGTGTCCCATCGACAGCTGAAACAAACGACCTTTCTTTATTTAACCTTGAGGGAAACGAGCCGCGGAGCCGCGATGAGGCTCACGGTGCTGATGACGTCACGAGCAACAACGGCCATCACTACAGTGCTCTAACGCCACCTAGTGGTGGTGGGTAGCAGAGAGAAAGAGAGAGAGAGAGAGAGAGAGAGAGTGAGTGAGACATCTGTTGTGTAAACTGTACTTTCTTTCAATGTTTTTATTCCTGTCAATTATTATTCATATGAATTGTGTATTTTTTTGTTTCTGTGTCTGGCAATATTGTTGTGATAAAGCCAATTATAGAGAGAGAGAGAGAGAGAGAGAGAGAGAGAGAGAGAGAGAGAGAGAGAGCGCAAAGAACAGTGATGAACAATGAAGAGGAATCTCTTTGGACCAACATGTCTCTGATCCTCGTCCATCGAACTGATTCAGGATCAGATTCATTTAAATCCTCTGACGGTCTCCGGCTCAGAGGTTTGAAGTACAGAACACGTGACGTCATTACGTGGTCCGTCCTTCTTTTTAGGTAAAGCCCGCCACCTACTGGAGAACCCCGGAAGGCCCTGAAGGCCCCGGTGATCCACGTGACGTCATGCATGAGACGCGGCTCGACCTCTCGGTGGTTGTTAGTGCCAAAAACAGTTAGCTAATCAATACTTTTTATTGGTTGCTATTCGTTGGCGATACATTTTCATTCATAATGGCATGAGATGTACTTTGTGTGGATGGATTACTCTTCCAGGAAAAAAAAAACATTTTTTTATTTCTTTACATTTCCTAACCGATAAACAACTTCCTCAAAACAGAATAAAGTGATATTTCATAAAATTCTTTATTTATAAACTTGATGCAAGTTTACAAAAATTACTTTACATGGTCAAAATCACCCTTGCAATGGAAGAAAAGAAAGAAAAGAAACAAAAAATGAAAAGAAAAAGAAACAAAAGAAAGGAAAGCATGCTGTAAAAGTGCATAACTTTATAACCCGGCCACTGCAGTTATTAATGAAGCCTTTAAAGAACCCAGGATCCAATATGTCGCTCGCCCAGAAGCAGGAGGTGTCCATAAAGAGAGAGAGTCTCGCCTTGGGGGTTAACTATTGTTCTGATGGCACACGGATCTGATCTGCTACGAGTTGGTGGGGAATCCCGGCATCTTTAAAAAAAAAAAAAAAAAAAAAAAAAAAGGTCATCCGGAGCAGGCCGGACGTCTCCACGCGTCTCTCGCCGCGTCGGACCCGGTTAAATAAGCCGATGATGGGGAACCACGAGGAAAACAATGAACAACCGATACGTCTAGTCCTTTTTTTTGTATTTTTTTTTTTAAATCACCCTACACCCGACCGCCCTCCGTCTTCAGTAGCTCGGTGTTGAAAACACCCATCGATATATTGACATGCAAAATACAGCAATATCAAAAAAGAGAGAGAGAGAGAGACGGGGTAAGATGTGTCATGGACCCCTCCTCATCATCATCATCATCATCATCATCATCACCATCGAGCGTGGGAGCAAACCCCCGTTCCCCAAAACTATTTTTTTTGTCTTTTTTCCCCCTTTTCTTTCAGAATTTGACAGCAAAGCGCACGGCGAAGCCTTTTGGTAAAACACGCGTCTCGTTAAAATGCCCCCCCAAAAAAAAAAAGAAGAAGAAGAAGAAGAAGACTGACACTGAATCCTTAGCGCCGTCGGCGAGTGGCGGGATGTGTTCCTGAGTTTGCTTCTCCAGAGATGCAGCGGCGGAAAAAAAAAAAGTGACCCGAATGAAGAGATCAGTACGTCACCGATGGCATCACAACAGCTAACAACCATGCCGATGAAGAGTCGTGGCGGCGGGAGGAAGAGGAGGGAAGGGCGAGGCGGGGGGGGGGGGCACTCAACCCTCGTTATGGATGCAAGTCGAAAAAACACACACACGCGCGCGCTGGAGGATGTACCGGTTTTTGGAAATATTGGTTGTGCTGTGACTTGAGGTCGGCGTCACGTTGAGGAAAAACTTCAGAAGAGGAAGAGGAGGAGGAGGAAAACATAAACGGCGGAATGACTTCATGAATAGCTAAGCTTCTCTCTGCTGGTTTTCAGGACAAGATACTTAAAAACAAAGCGAGTAACGACACGACGGGCGTCACCGCGTCGGGACGCCACACACACACACACACACACACACACACACACACACACACACACACACACACTTGTCTGCATATTATTCACATTACATCGAAAAAGACCCCTCCCCCCCCACCCCCTCGGGCGGCGCAGAGGAGAGAGAGAGAGGTTATGAATAGTAACCGGAGCCGGTGGGTAAACCAAAAAAAAAAGTTTAAAAAAAAAAAAAAAATCGGATTTTTTTTTCTTCTTTTTTTTGTGGAAACCTACATCTTGATATTCTGGAGACGGATCCGGACCGTCGGCCCGGCGCCCGGCGCGAGAAGGAGGTTTACACGGTGGAGACTATTGCTGTGAATTATTATTATTTTAAACTCGGGGCTGCGGCCGTGGTGAGGTTGAAGAAAAGTCAGAAGTTCAAAAGGTCCCCCCCCCCCCGCCCCCCCCCCCCCCAACTGGTACATCTCCAGCATGTGAGCGAGCTCGTCCGCCGCGGCGTCGCTCTGAGGTTCGTCCGGTTCGAGGAGCCGACCACGTTATCGTGGTGAATAACAGGTGGCGTCGGAAAAAAAAGAAAAGAAAAGAAAGAAAGAAAAGGGAATGGTGCCGTCGATGTTTACAAATCAATATTAAAAAAACTTTTAAAAAAACAAACGAACAAAAAAAATCCCGCAGTAGTCATCAAGCGTACATAAGATCATCACGTGAACTTTTTTTTGTTTGTTTTCCTTCTGCAAGAGCATCCACGAAGCCACGTTGATCTTATTCTAAGGGGGGGGGGGGGGGGGTTAATAGTCACGGGTATATAGAGTAATACAGTCATTGCCCCCGGGCCAAAGACACCGGAACAAGGTTTACATTATAAACAATTAAATCCTTTGTTTGCAGAAATACAAATTTACATGTTTACACGTGAAGTTAAAATCAAACTACATGACAGTGAGATCCCCCCCCCCCCCCAACACGCCGCCTTCGCCTGGGTTCTTGAGGTTGCCGACACAACGAGCCTCTCCTGCAGGGAGGGGGAGGGGAGGAGGAGGGGGGGGGGGGGTCCAGCTGCTGGTTGTGATGATGATGATGATGCTGCTGCTCTTCGTCATGTGCTGCAAAAGTCTCTTTGATCTTCCTCCCCACCTCAAGAGCTTCAAGCTTTGCAAAAAAAAAAAAAGGGGGGGGGGGGGAAGGAGGTTTTGAAAAGCGAGCTTGGGGCCCCCCCCACCAGGAGAGGAGGAAGGAGGGAGGAGGGCGATAACACACGGGCACAAGATCACAAGGACGTCCATCGGAGAGAGAGAGAGAGAGAGAGAGGAGAAAAAGATGTCCGCCTGCGTTTTGAATGTCCCGCCACACGGGGTCCAGCTGGAGGGATCCAGACTCCGCCCCCTTCCACGCTGCACCTTCCGACTCACGCGGCCAGCAAGTAACCGTGGCGACGCCAAAACCACACCAAAAAAGAAAAAGAATAGGAGGAGGGGGGGGGGGGATTTAGTCCTGGAGGATGGGATGAACGTCGCAACGGAGAGAAAGTAAGAGATAGAATCGGGCGACAAGGTGTACAGAGATAAATATTGAGGAGCTGATGAGCGTGGATGGAGATGTCAGAGGGGTGGGTGTGTGTGTGTGTGTGTGTGTGTGTGTGTGTGTGTGTGTGTGTGTGTGTGTTTCTGGGAGGAATTTGGTTTGGAGTTCGACCTCTCGTGTGTGTGAGAGACAAAACGGTCTGCAGGATAAAAAATATATATATTGGTCGCAAGGAGAGAGAAAAAAAAGGAGAGAGAGAGAGAGAGAGATTGAAGACGTGTGGTCCCAGTGGAGGAGAGGAGAGGGTCGCTTTAGCCGTCTTCCTTCGGGGGTGTGTACCAGCCTGGGGGGGGGGTGGGGGGGGGGGAGACACAGAATGATGACACGGATATCAACAACAAACAAATCTTGTGGATCTGATGATGACATCATTATTTTATTCTCATCCGTCTATTGAACGATGATGTAATGCTGAACATGACATTAACAGAAAGATCAATAATTTGAATACTTTCCTGACTCTGTATAACCATCACTTTATATATATTAGATACTTTAGATTGATAGTTTTGAGCTTTATGAAAGATTAGGAGGCAACAGGAAGTATAAAGAAATACTCTGCGCACTAAATTGTTGTTAAAACTCTTATTATGCAGTTTAGTTCTAAGCAGGAATGTTTAAAATACACGTACCACAAATAGGTAACGATAATGTACGTTATGCACTCCTGAAAACACAAAATATGAGCTGAAGGCAAAACAATAGCTAGTTTACTTTCAAATTTTTTTGTATTTAAAATGAAATAAAAATCAAGAATGGTATATAAAGTTTTAATCTCATCATCTTTTCATCTCTGGAGGGTGAATGTGAGACACGGAACAGAACAGCAGCACGGTTATTACATAAGCATAAACCAGAGTGTGTACTCGTGTAGTTCTGGCATCTAGAACGCTCCAAAGAGAGCGTCATGTATTCACGGTGTGTGAACGGCGTCCATGTTTACAGAACCAGACCCGGCGGTCGCTGATCGGAGGGATCGGGTTTGGTTCCCGAGGTCCGTGACGCCCAGCGTGTGAAATGAGGTGGAAACACTCACCGTTCTTTTCGTGGATCTGAACCAGGGATTTGTAGGACTGCTGCGCTCTGGCGAGATTGTACTGGTTCTGTAGTGAAAGAGGGACACGCAGGTTAAGGTCACGGAGGGGTCACAGAGGGGTCACAGAGGGGTCACGGTGGAGAGAACCGGAGCTGAACTACAAGGAACGCACTCGTCTCCAAGTCCAGGGTTCTTACACATGTTGACCGATGGATTTCCAGGACTTTAAACCACATTTCCATGACCAAACTGATATCTCAGTAAAAACATGAACAATTTAGAACATTGTTTGTATCGAGAGCGTACGCCGGCTTATATTCTGAGCGTCTTTAAAAAAAAAACATAAATTATTTCAAACTCGGCGTAAACCAACATGTGATTGCAAATTTCCATGACTTTTCCAAAACTTTTTTGATTAATGACCATTTTAAAATGCCATGAATTTTCCAGGTTTTCCACGACCGTACGAACCCTGCGAGTCCCGCCTCTCCAACTCAAATCAGCCAATCGCAGCGCAGCGCGCGGCCGGGACCGCCAACAACTGGGCTCCAGCGCGCTGGAGCCCAGCGCGCGCACACACACACGCTGGAGCCCAGCGCGCGCACACACGCGCTGGAGCCCAGCGCGCGCACACACACACACACACACACACACACACACACACACACACACACACACACACACACACACACACACACACACACACACACACACACACACACACACACACACACACACACACACACACACACACACACACACACACACACACACACACACACACACACACACACACACACACACACACACACACACACACACACACACACACACACACACACACACACACACACACACACACACACACACACCGCTGATTTCTATATAAAAACCTGTGGTGCTAAGATTATCAGAGCCTAGCACAGATTAGGCTGCAGCTGTCGTGTTTATGTTTAAACCCAAATTAATTTTGACACGTTATTGATTTTCTTCTCCAAAACGTTGATCGTAGGAGGAACTCGACGGTTTCTAGGACACTTCAGAGGGGAAAGCGTGTCACCGGGAGGAAAAGCGTATATTTTGATTAAATCTCCACGCCGAGTGGAGCTCAAGTCTTCGGGCTTAGGATCATTTCAAAAATAACTCTCCTCCCTGGAAGATGCATTTTCATATGCGACGCGTTACGCCGTCCTTCTCACTCGCATCTGAAACTAACACTTCTATTTTTAAATAAATTCATCCGTGTGCTCGGGCCGCACAATAACTTGTTTCACTTCATTATATATGTTCATTATATTGCTCAAATTATGCATTAACAGCCTACATGATTTGGACATTATCTGCCAATTATATATTTCTTAAACATAATTGGATTATTATTATTTATTGATGGAAATTGCCTCCGGTGCAACACTTTCAGCCGTCAGATAATCAAATGAACTCTTCTATATTTACATGGTGCAAAGATTCAAATGTGAAGCGGAAACTATTTGCATGCTCGCCAAATAAACGTAATGCCGCACCCCCCCCCCACTTTTCCAGGACTTTAAACCAAATTTCCATGACTGAAATCTCGGTATAAACATAAAAACTCTAGACATTGCGTATCGAGAGCGTACGGCGGGTTATATTTTAAGCGTCTTTCTTTAAAAAAAATATATATATAAATTATTTCAAACTCGGCGTAAATGAACACGTGATTATAACAAATTTGCAAGCCTCCTCCTCCTCCGCTTACCTTGTTGGCTCCAAACTGCACTCGGGCTTTTCCTTTGACTAACGTGGCGTTGATCTGCATGATGACAGACTCGATGGAATAGGCACTGCTCCAGCCCTAGCGTCACAGAAACACAACGTCAATAACGGTGGCGTTTGAACAAATACACGGTCCAAGGGAACATTGTATATTGTGCAGAAGTGCAAATTCACATCAATTTACTGCTTTAAACAAAGTACCTGTTTGGTGAGAAGTTCCATGCACAGGGCTCCTCCTCCAAGAACGTAACTAAGCAAACAGAGGGAAGATATCAGAACGGTGCATCGCACCGACAGAACGGCAGGGGAGAACATGAGCAGGTTTTTAAGGGGGGCATTTTTAAAATAACATTTAACCGTTGTTAAAAAACATAAATATTCTTATTTAGATTTACAGTATATGAGCAATTGTCATGCAAATGGCAATAATAAGACTATTATAGTATATACTAGGCAGTAGTCTACGGATTCAAAGCGTTTTCTTAGATTTTTCTTAACAAAAAACAAACGGCATAAATCAATTCATATCCAATTTTATTCTTATTTCTTTGTGGTTATTTATTTTTTATTAAATAATAATTAATAAACTACTATTAACCATAATAACTGATTTCTTAGTTTTTTATAATAACAAAATATATTTATAGATTTCTTTTGTGTACCTATAACTAGTACAGGCAGTACAGATAGGACACACACAACAAAGAACAAAACGCTATTAGAAAGATAAAAATTTTGGGGGCATTTGTTGCACCTGTCCTAGTGATGTGAGGGGCTAAATTATATCCCCGACACTGCATCACAATGGGGGTTTTTTAATCATGGAAAAAAGAGGTTGCCGTCTCAACTTAGAAAAGTGTCAATGAGGATGAAAGAAACTGAAAGTGTTACCGACTAAATGAACTCACCCTCCGGAAAGCACGGGCGAAACCACCCGGACAAACGGGGGATCGAAGGGGAAATTATCCTGGAAAACAGAACCAGAAAGAAAAAAAAAAAAAAAAAAACAATTTACAGACTTCAAAAGAGCCCAAAATGGTATTTAGTTAGTGAGTTGAATATACTCACTTTATATGAGAAGTTTAGTAAAATGTAATCCATTCCTTCCTTTTCCTTCAGGACTTGTAGGTCGCTGTGCAGCGGGCTGTCTGGATCCACCCTGGAGGTAAACAAGTGATGACATCATCGCTGTTTACGCCGACACAGAAACACAATACACACACGCTGCTGCTGCTGCTGCGGGAACTCACGTCCTCAGCTTGACGTGCCATTCGTACAGGCTGTCGTTCACCAGCTCCACCGAGTAGATGCCTGCAAGAAGATCATGGATTATACAAGAGCTCCAAAGAGAGGGCTAGTAGAAAAAATAATGATTTAATCTCCATTTTCATTTTATAAACTTAAAAAAAGGTAATGCGGCGTTACATGTAGTTAAACTTACAGCTCCACTATACACCATATGACTGTGTGTATGACTACCAGACTCTGTAAAGCCACTTTGGGTACTTAGAGAAGCGCTATATAAGACTACGGGTTATTATTATTATTATTATTACTATCACACCACTGACGGTTAATTCTGAGGCGGGGGTCAAAGGTCGAGTTCAAACGGTGAAGAATTCATACAAAATAAAACACTTTAAAAAGGATTTTTTTTTCTTTTACCAGCCTATAAACACTGTGGCTCTCTTATTATAAATCTCCATGTTCATCAGTACTTGTGAGTCACTTGAAGAGGGGATATAATGGATGATGACAGTGTGTGAGGGTTCTTACACATGTTGACCGATGGATTTCCACGACTTTTAACTACATGTCCATGACCAAACTGAAATCTCGGTATAAACATGAACATTTTAGAACATGCTTCGTATCGAGAGCGTACGCCGGCTTATATTTTGAGCGTCTTTCTTTAAAAAAAAACATGAATTATTTCAAACTCGGCGTAAATGAACATGTGATTATAACACACGTCCATGACTTTTCCAAAACTTTTATGATTTAAGTTTTTTTCCATGACTTTTCCAGGCCTGGAAATGACCATTTTGAAATGCCAGGACTTTTCCAGGTTTTCCATGACCGTACGAACCCTGTATTACAGATACGTAAAAGGTAAGAAAAAGTTTGAAGCAAACCTTTTATCTCCGCCGTTGGTCTACCTGTGTTAATCACGTCCACTTATGAGACATTTTAAAGCTTAGATATATAATCCTTTGTAGTCGTGCGGATGGTAGTTTCGGGGCCGATGTCTTGGCTGCATACCTGTCTTGTAACTCTGAGACCTGTAGATCTCCCTCAGCTCCTTCATCAGGCGGTCGGAGGCCTGCACTGACCCGGACACGGCTCCCTGCAACAATTCACAAGACAATAATAATAAAGACGGAGAAGCCGGCAGTGAAGCTCGCCGTGCGCGGCGCACGAGAAGCCCGCGCGCGCACTTTAGAAAAACTCACATTTAAGTGGTCCTGCCTCTGGTTCTTTCGGATTTTCTCCAGGATGGCCAGGTTCTCCTTCTCGATGCCGTCGTCCTCGGACTTCTTTCCATCCACGGGCTCCTCCTCTTTCATTTCATAGTGGTCCAGATCCTCGATGTCCTGTCGCATCACACGGGACATTTTAGGACGATTTGAAATACTTTCCGGCCGCGCGGCAACACATCCGGGAACCAGAGCGATAACGTACCTCTCCCATCTCCTCCTCCTCCTCTTCTTCAGATGTGACCTCCTCAGTCCCATGCTACACACGCACAGAGAGAGAGAATGCATTAAGTCAAGCTGGATAACGTCTGAAAGAGCATCCTGAGATGGTGTTCCCCAACCACAGGAAGCGCCTATTGATCAGCTTAAAGAGCGACTTCACACAGATCAGGCCTTCTGTAACGTGCATTTCTGAGAAGAAGTTGTTAGAAAGCGCACAATTAAAAGCAACCCTTATTAAAATGAGCAGGTCTTATTCCTTAAAAAGCGATGATGACATAATCCTGGCTGTGCTGTTCCAAAAGCCTAAACCTGGGTATCCTTGCCTTCCGGTCTTGTCCTACAGGACCTGCAGGCAGGGGCTGGTCCAGCATCTCCACATCTGGATGTTGAGGAAGGTTGTACAGCCGACAAAGATCACAAATAAGTTTCTTCAACTGCTGCAGGAGCTAGAAAAAGAAAGAAAACGCAGACAGGAGGGGAAGAAGAGTTAGACAAAACATGCAAAATTGCAAATGCCACGTGGCCGTCGTGTGACCGATTGAAGACTCGGAAAATAGTTGATTATCAAGTTCATCTTGAAATGTATAAAGTGCATTATTTGAAAATATAAATCTGCTTCAAGGGCTTTTTTTTAACCTGCACGGCATACGTATGAATAATACAGTTAGGGCCGACTACCCCCACATGAATTCAAGGTAAGTATTTACACATAATCACAACTGCATTTCAAATATAGGATGCCGATAAAACATCTGGATTGATCTTCTCTGACCGCGGGATACAGAAAACACTAACTATGTTTCATATATTAATGTAGGCTAAATATTTGTTTTTACATATTAATCCTCCTGTTACCTTGAAAATTATTAGAATTAATATTGTTTCCCAAGCGTAAGTGTCAGGTATGTTTGTTTGTTTGTTGGCTACCTAAATATCCCTTTAAATATTTTAAAAAGTTGATATTTCTTATATCTTTGACAGCCTAAGGTAACAGGAGGGTTAAGTCAAAAGACACCTGACAGCACTTCTATAAAAATAATATTTTGAGTCCTACAACCGGAGCAGCGTTGGCAAGTCGGCTAACTAAAGCTCAGGGTGTCAACAAACGAGCCGGATTACATAACAAGCTGCTCGTCACCGCATTCTGGACTCAGAAGTAGTCCCGGTGATCTTACGTCAGTCATTTGGTGTGTTTAAAATCTGCATGTTTGCACTTGCCAGTTAAACACGTTCCACTCATTCCCCAAGTACAAAGTCACACACACGCACACACACAAACACAGGCGGTCTGTTTGTGCTTAAAAGTCCTAAACTAATGTTACATAAGCTCCACGTTGTGTGAAACTTGGAAATACATCACTCAAATGAAAAAAACTCAACGTGCATCACTCTCTCTCTCTCTCTCTCTCTTTAAGAAGAAATAGTGCAGGAATGATGCAAACAAATGTTTAAAGGACTACCAATACTTAATAAAATGTAATCTAGAACACCCTTTTTTTTAAAGCCAGTCCTGAGTGAATTTAGTGATTAGTTGAACTCTCTGTGCACCTCCCTCTTATAAAGCAGTATGTCAAAAATAATGCAAAAACCAGCTCCTGCTGAATCAGCTGGGTCGACACTTGCTTCGCTAGAAATTAAGTTCAGTATATTGTTGTCCTCGTGAAACTAACAGACATAATACGTCTACAGGTTAATAGGTCAGCTGGGAAATAAACGACCTGCTCATCATTCTTCATTTCTCCTCATACGTCTCGTTGTGACCTAGTGACGTCATATACCCAACGCTAATATTTTTGAGAACACATTAACAAGAGAGTTAGGAATACAACTGTATATACTGTTGTACCGTTTGTTATTGTTTTAGCTTTGTTGTGGTCTACGTATGCGAATTAGCTGCATCGCTACAATCTGGTACAGCGCATCACGCGACGACATTTATTTTAACTGTACTTGGACGGTATTAAATAAAAGATAAGAGTAATACCAGGGTGCTGCCTTTTCTCACATCCTCCAACCTCTCCAAAACCTGCGCCAGACTCGGGTCATCAGAGTCCACGAACCATATTGGCGGCGTAGATGGATACGATTCCTAAAAAAACAAACACAGCAAAAAAAAAAAAAGAGAATGTTACATCAAAAACATTTGACCTATATTTACTCGCGTGTCGCAGGAGGAAAAGAATCAGTAAACAGCGCCAGTAAAAAAAATCCGAATTAGCGACATTAGCATTCAGAGTGCGGCGTTAGCTCAGCAGCTAAGGGTGCTAATTGTTTCATATTGACGTCGTATTGTTAAGATAAACACACGCCGTGTCAAAACTGCGTAGTTCCTTAGGACACTACGCAGAAGCTCGTCCCGCATCGGGCGGCTCGGTTGTTGGGGGTGGGCTACCCGACTAGCTCAGTTCACCGGTGTTACGGTTTAACAGGCGACCCTGTTAACTGGCGACTTATCAGCCGAATACGTCCGTTGTTGTCGTGGTTACGACGGCCGTTGGGAACATAGGATAGATAACACGTATAGCTGTCCTCGCGAATGCCGCTTTGGTTTAATGTTTTAATACAGTGTCAAATACATAATAGTATACCAATTAAACAATTCGGCATTCAACGGGGTAAAGCTACGTGTTTTCTACCTATTTCCAACACCTGTATAACTACGGCAACACCGGACGCGTTCGGTTCAAAGTCGCCAGTTAACACGGTCGCTTCTTAAACCGTAACACCGGCTAACTTTAGCTCGCTAACGACCAACAAGGGAAGTGTATTAAAAAACCCCGATACTCGCGCGTCTCCCTTACCGTTATATTACAGTGGATAATCAACAGCTTTTCTCCGGTCACGTTGAACTGGCAGCTCAGCTCGTCAGGTTTCCAGTCGATTATCCTGAAACGTTCGTGGTTCGGATCAAAAATGGACTCCAGAAACTTCAGTTCGGCCTTCAGCCCCGACACCGACATCTTCCACGCATCTCCGGCCGGCGGGCCGCTTGGGGAGGGGGGAGAAGTCGGGACGTAGCCTTGCGAAGCTAACGCGAGCTAACGCCACGGCGCAAAGATGTATACGTGCAAAATGTGTTTAAAATAAATAAATGGCGGAGTACTCCGGTTAGACGTATCTTTGACGCCCAGGATCAGCTATAAATGTATATAATTTAAAAGACGTTAGGACGTTTTTTTTGCTGATTAGTTCGCGAGCCGTCAGTTAGCATATGCTAACAAGATGCTAGTTAGCGAGCTAGTCCGTTGTTGTTGTCTTTCCGTCTATTGTTGTTGTCCGCCCGTGATAACACGCAGCTCCGGGGTTCTCGCGATGTCCCGCGGCGCGTCTCCTCGCGTTATCCCCCAGACGGCGGCTTATTTATTAATGTAACCCGGGTTCGATCATATCATCTCCGCTGCTCTGCCGCGATGTGTCCCGCCGCTCCGGACAGTGCTGTTCATCCCCGGGTGCGCGACTGTAGCCTGTGGTGGGGTTTAAAGATGGCGTTCCGCAACCTCCCCGTTCCCGCAGAATCCCGGCGCACAGCGCGTGCTCCGTATATGTGAGGGTGAGGAAATAAAGGAAAGTTTACAACAGTTGAGATATTATTTTGTCTGTCAATACAGCTTTTTTTTTGGGAGTGAAAACAAAGCAATTTCCATCATCAGATAATACATGCTGCTGCAGTAAAACTAGTGCACAGAACTTGGATATATATTTTTATTATATTCCTGACTCATAACATAAGACAATAAAACAACAATATATATATATATATATATATATATATATATATATATATATATATATATATATATATATATATATATATATATATATATAAAATGCAATACAATATGAGGACACAGGTACAATCACTGCATTTAAAAAGGCATGTGTGGTAATCCCGTGCTCAGTATATTTGAGGGTGAGGAAATAAAGGAAAGTTTACAACAGTTATGATATTATTTTGTCTGTCAATACAGCTTTTTTTGGGAGTGAAAACAAAGCAATTTCCATCATCAGATAATACATGCTGCTGCAGTAAAACTAGTGCACAGAACTTGGATATATATCTTTATTTTATTCCTGACTCATGAGACAATAAAACAACAACAAAAAACAACAATATATATATAAAATGCAATACAATATGAGGACACAGGTACAATCAATGCAGTTAAAAAGGCATGTGGTAATCGCGTGCTCTGTATATGTGAGGGTGAGAAAATAAAGGAAAGTTTACAACAGTTATGATATTATTTTGTCTGTCAATACAGCTTTTTTTGGGAGTGAAAACAAAGCAATTTCCATCATCAGATAATACATGCTGCTGCAGTAAAACTAGTGCACAGAACTTGGATATATATAGTTTTATTATATTCTTGACTCATAACATAAGACAATAAAACAACAATATATATTTATATATATAAAATGCAATACAATATGAGGACACAGGTACAGTCACTGCAGTTAAAAAGGCATGTGTGGTAATCCTGTGCTCGGTATATTTGAGGGTGAGAAAATAAGGTAAAGTTTACAACAGTTGAGATATTATTTTGTCTGTCATTACAGATTCAATGTGGGGTTTTTTGGGAGTGAAAAGAAAGCAATTTCCATCATCAGATAATACATGCTGCTGCAGTAAAACTAGTGCACAGAACTTGGATATATATTTTTATTTTATTCCTGACTCATGAGACAATAAAACAACAACAAAAAACAACAATATGTATATAAAATGCAATACAATATGAGGACACAGGTACAATCAATGCAGTTAAAAAGGCATGTGTGGTAATCGCGTGCTCCGTATATGTGAGGGTGAGGAAATAAAGGAAAGTTTACAACAGTTGAGATATTATTTTGTCTGTCAATACAGCTTTTTTTTCGTAGTGAAAATAAAGCAATTTCCATCATCAGATAATACATGCTGGAATAAAACTAGTGCACAGCACTTGGATATATATCTTTATTTTATTCCAGACTCATGAGACAATAAAACAACAAAAACAAATAAAACAACACTATATATCAAATGCAATACAATATGAGGACACAGGTACAACCACTGCAGTTAAAAAGTAATGTGTGGTTAAAAAACACAAAAAAAAGATCAAAATCAGAATCAGAATCGTATTTATTGCCAAGTATGTTTACACCTACCTTGAATTTGTTCTGGTGTATAGGTGCATACAGTGAAACATAAAACATACAAACACAATAAGTCTATCACTGTGTTGGCTCAATTAAGGCTTTTATAATTACATTTTCTGAGTAAATTAATTGATGTTTAAAATTATACTTGAGAAAATAAAGTAAGGTTTACAACAGGTGAGCCATTATGTTGTGTGTCATTACAGGTTCAATGTGTTTTTAAAGTCTTTTGGGGGAGTGAAAACAAAGCAATTTCCATCGTTAGATAATACATGCTGGAGTAAAACTAGTGCACAGCATAGTTTTATTTTATTCCAGAATCATGAGTCCATAACACAACCAAAACAAATAAAATACCATACAATATGAGGACACAGGTACAACCACTGCAGTTAAAAATGTGCGGTTAAAAAGCACTTGTTCCAATATTTAAAGAAACAAGAAGACAACCTATCACTGTGTTGGCTCAATTAAGGCTTTTATAATTACATTTTCTGAGTAATTTAATTGACATTTAAAATTATACATAATATGTTTGTTGCCACAGAGGTGGCTGAATTTTTTGGGGATATTTCCAATGAAAATTATGCACATTGCAGAGTCCATCACAAGTTGGACTTACATGATATTACAACTCCACATAAGTCTAATTTAATAGAATTGCCCGATCTTCAATTCCAATTTCTGTTTACTCACAGAAATGTAAAAACAATATTTTAGGGTGAGAACATAAAGGAAAGTTTACAACAGTTTACTTATTTTTGTTTTTTTATTTCAAAAAAATGATATATATATATATATATATATATATATATATATATATAATTTAATTTTTTGTCAGTCATTATGTATTTAATGTGTTTTAAAAAAAATTGGTTAAAGAACATACAAACACTTTCCAGAAACAAGAAAAATCCCTAATGTTGGCTCAGTTAAGGCTTCTATAATTACATTTCTCAGTAATTTAATCAACCTTTAAATTGATATATAAAATTCCTCAACACAGCATGGAAAGTGGGAACATGTTGATATGCGATAGAGTTGTCTCTCTGTTTCCCTTTCCGTCTTTTTACTTTATACCAAAAACATGGCTGACATTTTGTGGGTATATTTCCATGAAAAAAGTATCTTTGTTGCAGTGTCCATCACAAGTTTTACTCACTTGATTCTTCAACTCCACATTAGTCTTTAATACAACCGGACAATCTTCATGTTATATTTGTGTTTACTCACAGACATGTTGAAAATTATATATTCTGTTGCTAGGTAAATGAGGCATTGACTATTTTAACAACTATTAATTATTTATTGTCAGTTCTGCACAGGATGATCATGGTTGGATGATTTCAATTAATTTTAATCTAAATTATTATCAGTCGGTCTGAGCTTTTTTACTTAACAGAAGGTCACAATCAATGCGCCTGTATCATCATGTTAACAATAGGTTGACTGAAAATAACAGGTTATTACAAAGAATAATGTAAATGATTATACTTAATACATTTGAATGTCATACATCTTTATAAATATAAATAGAAACATGATTACATGGGTCCCATGATGGGAAGAGAAGCATGTTTGATATTCAAATGCAAAATTAAATCATTAATAGCTTGCTTGAGTACCAATTGTGAAACTATAATAAGTGTATGCTCTTCTTTTGTTATTAAAAGGCCATTATCAGTCATATTCAGAATATGTCATCTATGCTCTTGTATTTATCTAACTCAGGACTGATATCAAATTATTGGAGATTCTTGTAAAATAGCCATAATATATCTCAATAAGCATAGAATATAATACATATAGAATGGAATGGCTGTTCTACTATGCTCACATGAATAATAATAATATATTCCTGATGCAGAACTCTGGATCTATCCACACAAGAAACCATTAGCAGTGTATCACATCTCCACTGTAGTAGCACCTGGTGGCCACTAGGGGGTAGTGTTGGCTCAGGTTTGAAACAACCAGGGTTTGAGTTAAAGTATAAAAATATTATGTGTTTCAGGCTATATATATATATATATATATATATATATATATATATATATATATATATATATATATATATATATATATATCCTGTTCAGATATATGTGTATGAATATTGAAATAATTCTGATTGTTGAACAAATGACGTGTTTATATTATCGGGAAAAAAACTGCTCTTACATCAGTAATCTTATTTAACCTGGAACACATTTAGACTTTCAGGTTTCAGGATCCAGAAAGTCTTCAGGTGGCAGAAAGTGTTGTCCTTTAATTAAATGTGACAGATTGTATGGGTTTCAAGGGAGCACACCACACCTTAAAAGAACACTTTGAAAGCTATTCTCTTTGTGAATTAGTAAGCAAGTAAGTAAAGTAAAGTGTATTTACATGTCTATATAATGTGAGTTAACACATTTTTCAATTAGAATTAGAATATTGCAACCATGTGCAATAAACTCAACAGTCTACCTGAACTCACTGGGCGTGCCGTGAGATGAGATTCCTCATCAAAGGTCACGGTTCCAGTCTAGAAAGCACCGTAATACATTTTATTTTTGTGAGGCGGGGAATGAGCAGTGGAAGTGCAGGTGGTGCTGTTAAATCAACAAGGATTCAATTAAATTCAGTTTATTTTATGTAGCCCAATATCACATCAGCAGGGCCATGACAGGAGGCCGGCCCCCCAGGCAGGAGGAACCAGAACCAGCCAGGTCCGATGGACCTCTAAATTCATCCTTAAGGAGAGAGGGAAGAGGAGAGAGGTGCTCAGTGTATCCTAAACGTCCCCCAGCAGCCTATAAGAGTATAGCAGCATCTCTAGGGGCGGGACCAGGTGAACCTGATTCAACCCCAACTATAAGACTATCAAGAGGAAAGTCTTAAGTCAGAAAAGCAACACACTCTGCACATGTTTATTTGCATTTAAAAACATAGTTATACTTGATGTTGAATATTGATCCCACAGCATTACATCCATTACACCTCACTGCTCAGATTCATATACTTTTTTTAGGCTACAAAATATTCTTGGCAGAGCGTCTCTGTAGTGGCCTTTGGCCCAATAAATCAAAAACAAATGTAAATCGAATTGCTGCTGACGCCTCATGAGTTTGTTACGCAGCCAAAATATAGTTTTGTTCACTTAGGATTCTGTTTGTCTGATAATTTATTTAACTTTTAACAAAACAAGTAAACAAACAAAAGAACAAAGGAACTCCTAACGCTGGAAAACAACCACAGGCCTACCCAGGTGCATGCTGGTCCTATACCTGTCTACTCCTATACATGTAACCCCAGGTGCCCACGGTGTTTACCAATTAGCGAACAAATAAACAATCAATCAATCAGGTATTCTAATATACAAAAACATCAAACACCCTGAATGATTAAACAATACTACTTGTCAATAAAATAACTAAATACTAATATAAAATAAATAGCGACAAAAAATATGAATAATCTATTATGTAAAAATCTGTGAACAAATAAACAATCAAAAGACTATATCTAAACAATTAATTAAACTAAAAACTATTACAAGAAAAAGTTATTCTAATATCTCAAAACAACCTAAATAAGCAAAAAACTGAATCTTAAACAATACTACGTTTCAATAAAATAACTAAATACTAATATCAAATAAATAGCTACAAAAAATCTGAATAATTTATTATGTAAAAATCAGTGAAAGAATGAACAATCAAAAGACTAAATATATCTAAACAATTAATTTAAATAAAAACTATCATAAGAACAAGTTATTCTAATATCTCAAAACAATCTAAATAAGCAAACACAAATTGTCAATAAAATAAGTAAATACTAATATCAAATAAATAGCTAGAAAAAATATAAATAATTTATTATGTAAAAATCAGTGAACAAATAAACAATGAAAAGACTAAATATATGTAAACAATGAATTCAACTTAAACCAAAAACTATTTAAAAGCCAACAACCTGAATGATTAAACAATACTATATATCAATAGAATAACTCATTACTATCCAATAAACATCTCCAGCATCTCGGTGTGAGGTCACAGAGGTCACAGAGGTCACAGAGGTCACAGAGGTCACAGAGGTCAGCACCAGGCCGCCCTGGTTGATGCTGATGCTGCTCCTCGCCGCTCTGTGATGGAGCCGCCGCCTCGTCGCCCCATAAAGAGGCGGCTTGTCCTCCGTGATTTATCCTCCTCTTCCCGTCCTCCGTCTTTACGGGACGACAACAAACTCAATTAAAACCTCGTCCCGTCTCCTCATTTCATCGCGGACAGCGGCGAGCAAATCATCTCCCGCCATCCACCGCCTCCATTATTTACTTTATGAGCCACGCCAGAGCTAAAGGAAGTGGGCGGGGCCACGAAGGCGCCGCCGCGCGCCTCTCTCCTTTTTCCTCTCAAACCCAATTATAAGATGTAAATACACAATGTTTTATGTCCGTCGGCCATTGTGAACGACGAGGGGGGCGGAAGTGGAACTGAAGCCCGGATCCGGCTCACGCTCCACTTCAGAAGAGGCTGTTTGGAGTTACAATATGTATGTCTCATAAAGGTGTCATTTTTAGACTATATCTGAACACCTTTCTGTTGACTTCTTGTTTCCACGGCGCCGTTATGTTCCCGCCCGTCTCGGATCAACCCGACATTCATAAAATAATATTGTAGTGGCCATTTGTCTAATAAATAAAAAACAAACATAAATAAAATAGAAAAAAAAAAAAATTATATATTTTTTTTTAAATAAATAAATAAATAAAATACATAAAATAAATAAATGAAATAAATGAGTTTGAGGTTCACGCAGCCCAAATAAAGTTTTGTCCATTCATGATTCTTTTTTTTCTGATAATTTATAACTTTAAACAAAATAAGCAAACAAACAAAAAGAACAAAGGAACTTCTAACCCTCGTAAACAACCACAGGCCTACCCAGGTGCATGCTGGTCCTGTACCTACCTACTCCTATATATAACCCCATGTGCCCACAGTCTTACCCAATTAGTGAACAATCAAAAGGCTGAATATATCTAAACAACAACAACAACAATACATTAAAATTAAATAAAAAAACTATCACAAGAAAAAGCTATTTTAATATATAAAAACATCAAAAAACCTGAATGATTAAACAATACTACTTGTCAATACAATAACTAAATACTAACATAAAATAAACACTCCAACAAATATGAATAATCTGTTATGTATAAGTTATGGTGACAGCTGAGGTCACTGGAGCCCAACAGCATCAGCTGCATCTTGTGAGTCGCCCTCTTCATGGCGAGCATCTCTCAGGGTTCTTCCAGTGTCCGTGGAGGCGACCCTGTGATGCTGACTTGGGGAATAGTCCCCCAGGGGACCGGGGTCGGGTTTTATTCACTTTTCTTTACAGCCTCCACGAGCAATGCATCCATCACTGGCTAGAAAATGAAGTGAAATGCAGATTAGACAGCAAGCAACCGCGTGTAAAGATGAACTGCACAAATAATCTGGAGCCGAAAGAGAGATTTATCCCTTAGCCCTTGTTCAGAAAAGGTTATGTTATGGCCTGCTATGCTTTACTGTGGCTCCAAGATGGAAAGAATTAGAGAGGCAATATAATTAGATTATTTTTCTTTTGTTGTCTGTATTGTGCATTTTTCATTTATGTTTGTAATTTTGTAAAATGTTAAATATTATATAGGTGGAGGCTTCAAATAAGGCTAGTTGGCTTTTTGTCTCTTCTTGCACTGTGATATTAATTTATCTCTGTTGTGATTTTTATTTTTGTTTTATTGTTTGAATTGTGTAAAATAAAATAAAAAATAAATACAAAAATAAAAAAATAAAAAATGTATTAGAAAAATAGGGATAAATAAAATGATACATATTATATATATATATATATATATATATATATATATATATATATATTTATTTATGTATTTTAATCAAAAGAAATTCCCCCAAAAATTCAAAATGTAAAAAAATATACTGAAAAAATAGGAATAAATAAATAAAATAAATAATTTAACAGATTAGGTGCATTGCATCTAAGGTAAACCGTGATATTTTAAGTGGTTGCACTCTTTTACACCAGTGACTTTAAAAACATCCCCAAGATACAAAGACAAGTTCCCTTGATGAGGTGTTCAGTAGATTATGCATACTGTGTATTTAAAGTGGTTCCACCAGCGTCTTCCAAAACATCATCACATTAAAAAGGCATTTGTCAATTCCACGGGTCTTATTCGACTTAAGTGTTCCTCCAATGAGCCCACGGAGGGCCGTTCCTCTGAAATATGACTTAATGAAGAGCAAATGTCACCTTGAACTGCAGCGGAGTCGACGGAAGTGTCTCAGCGGTCCTCTCACTTCATCAGTGAAGAACAGGGTGAAGCAGCAGATGCTTTACACCAATAAGCAGTTGATGATCATTGTCAGGTCTCCATCAGAGTTGACGTGGAGGACACACACAAACATCTACACCACCATCAACCTTTGGGTGCTGCCTTTTTTAAATGTAGTTTAAGACAACATAACAATATGGATTTTCATACGGACACTTTATTTGAGACTTATCCAGTTGTATGTCTTGGTACGTGTGGTTTACAGGTATACAGTGTACAACACACACACACACACACAAGAAGAAACTAAAAGAAGAAGAGGGAGAAAAAGGATAATAATGAATATACAATTAAATAATAATATTAAACAAATCAAATAAGTAATTTAAATAATAATTGTCCACTCCTGAGTGTCGTATTGCATGTGCTATATATGCTTCTCAGAGAGGATTGTGTATGATCTATGTGTGTACTCAGAGATTTAGATTGTTTTAAACACTTTATTTACATATTAAAAATGTAAAAAAAAAAAAAAAAATTCAAAATAAAATCACGTTTAGTTAAAAAGAATAAAAATAAAAGACTTTACATGCACCAACTCCTCTTCAAAGACAGAACAAACAATCATTAAGACACCAACGAAGGTTTAAAACCCAGAAACCAATATATTAATAAAAACACACATCGGGCTTTCAAATATCCATCTAAATTAATATCGGTAACATCTTGTTTAATCAGCATCTCTGCCTCAGACACGCCGGACTCCTCTACCTCCCATAATCTTTATCTGCGGTCACAGAGCGTTAACCAGAGCAGCTCAACCAGAGGGCCGAGCATCCTACAGTTATAACAATGTAGTAATACTGCTGCGTGCGCTGTTTTTTTACATGAGGATAGTCACGTGCTCATGCATTTCCATCTCTATAACAAATTCCGATTATATATGTAGATGGAAGCCATCGACGGATTAATATATAGAGTAAAAGTGTGGAAAGAGGCAGGTTAAAGGTTTATTGGGAAAAAGGAAATGCCCAAACCCCGGAAGACGCGAAGAAAAGATGATTCGACGTCGGTCCTTGTCTTTCGTAGCGTCGTCTACTCCCTCAGTTTTACCGGGTAATGGATGAATGGACTGCGTTGTGCCGATCTAATCGGATGAGGGTTATCTGTGGAGCAGCGCTGCTCTGGGATCTGTTGTTCCTCATGCGCTCTAACCAAGTGAACTGCTGCCTAATCACATTGGAGGCCAAAGTCTTATTACTTTCTGGGGCACTGCTGCTCTGGCAAGAGGCAAAAAAAAGGGGTGGGGGGAGGGGTCTCGTAAATGTGTGCACGTCGTGCCAATGTATGCTAATACAGTTTACAGGGCCAGTGGGAGGCCCTGCCAGGCTGACGGCGGAGGAGGCCCGGCTTAAATCAATTAGCTAAGAGGAGAAGTATCATCTAAATCCTACCCTGGGCAACGAGCCTGGAAATGGAGGCAAGAGAGTCCGGCCCTGACTCTGGTTCCTGGCAGGGGTTTACGACGGAGGTGTCGACGGTTCGGAGTACACTCACCGCATCAACCGGCTCGGGCACCAGAAGTCAAACTTTGAATAAATAAATGTGTAAATCAAGAAGTCCCTCGGAGAGAGTGTCGAGCGGAACCTTTGTGACATTATGAAACCGGGCCTGACAGACAGTGTGTGTCTGATTGTTCTGTAGTCTATACGTCGTCCTCATCGGGCTGATGGGAAGACTGAAAGTGTCGTGTCTTATCGTTTATGTTAAGTTTCATGCTTTAGTCCTGTTTTCCATGTCCGCTTTTATTTTGTAGTAACTGTCCTCTTTCGTTTCAGAAACTTTATTTCGTGCCCCGGTGTTTCCTCGTTAGTTTTATTGTCTGTTCCCCATTTCCTCATGTATCTTAAGCCGGTGTCTACCTGTGTCTTGTGTCAGATCGTCTCGTCTCGAGTCTCGTCCTGACCCGTCTAGTCTAAGGCCTCATTTACACAAAGACGGTATTTACAGAAACAAATATCTCCGCCCCTCCGTTTTCAAAAATAAAAATAACGTTGTACACACAAGGTCGTTTTCTAAAAAAGTTTCTGTTTCTATGAACCCGCATAAATACGCCGTCCGCATACGTCCCATAGGACGCTCACGTGACGTGAAGCATCTTTAGTCGCACACTGTGACGTCTGACCACCTAAAACTCAGTTTGACCTCGTTCACACGCAAACACAAAAACTGAGTTTTCAGAAATCTCCACTTTGGCCGAAGTTTTTAGAAATGATCGTTTTCCGTGATAAAACCTCAGTTTTTGTGTAAATGAAAGGCCTAAACGCATGAAAATATATGCGTTTTCCCATCGTGTGAACGGGGTCTGAGTAAGCGTTGTTCATGTTAGTCTTTTATCCTGGTTTGCAGTTCCAGCATAGTCGTGATTTTGTTTGTACATTGATCGTCTTTTCCCCAGCATAGCTGTGATTTTCTGTTTTTCTAAACCCAATCTTAGTGTCCTGCTCAGCAGCAATTCCTTTAAGTTGTACTTTGTTTTTTTGGGACTTCCTATGTTTAAATAAACCCTTTTTGATTGCCCTGAGTTTTGAAGTCGTGACTGAAAGTACACGAGGCGGGTTTGAATGTCTCGTCACGTTTCTTGTTCACGACCATTGTTGTGGCAGTAGTCTTCACAAATGTGTAAAGAATACTCACTTTATCTTACATCTACTCTCTGAGTACCCTGATTAGCTCTAGAATGAGTAACCGTGCACCCTAACCTCCTTTTTTTTGGCTGTGCTACAGTTTGGTCTTATTACCTTCGCATTTAAAATGTGGAAGGTAATGTTTTGATCGCCTCGTATTTGTATGTGTGTTTGTTATTCGCATAAGTAAAAAAGTATTAAACCGAATCGTATGACATTTGGTGGGATGATTGGCTATTATTCAGGGACCATTTGATTATATTTTGGGATCAATCTGGTCAAAGATCAAGGTCATGAAAAGGTCAACATCTTCTTTTTACCATAGCACGGTAAATTTTTATCCAATTGGCAACTAATGCCAAAATGTTTATAATTCAATGACCAATCTTGTGATATGTGAAAGTATGCGCTCTACCAAGTGGCCGTTCTAGTTTACTACTGTGAATATTATTAGGTAATGTATGTGTTGAGGAAGGGGGGGGGGGGGTCTATAAAACATCAGCTTTGTGACTCTGACTCAACAAATCCAGGACAATTGTGGCTGAAGAGGCAATCTGGACCGTTTCTAATATTTCCCTCCGCCCGCCGGACTGTCTGCCGTCCTGGGTGGGGAGTCCAGGGAGGGGTACAACACAAAGGGGGGGGGGGGGGGGTCACACAAAGAGAAACGGTGGGGATTGAGGGGAGAGACATATGGTGGCTGTGCTGAGAAGCTGTGTGTGTGTGTGTGTGTGTTTTCCACCAATGATTCTTCATCACAGTGGAGGCTCTGAAGAAGAAGGTGAGGGTCTCGAGGGGGAGCAACGTGCCATCTGGAATCCCGCGAACTGTGACGCATCCAATTTACCTCTACCTGGCGGACCGGTCTGCAGCCTCTCTGTCGTCCTCGCCACGGCAACCGCCAGAGAGATTAGAGGTAGTCACACCTGAGAGGACGCACCTTTTCCCAACGGGTCAGATTCCTCCCTCAAGTACACAGCAGATTTGACTTTTGTTGACTTTCTGCTTTGCAGAAGGAATTGATGTACATTTGTCATCCTCTAAGCCAACAATAAATATGATAACGCTTTTTATTAGTCGGAAAACGTGTCAAATCAAGGACCATGTTGAACAGGGACTTAAAGCCTCACTATGTAGTTTTTCCCTTGTAGCGCCCCCTTCAGGTATGTAACGTGTACTTCAGTGTGGTAAATACCCAGTTACGATAGATCAGGTGTGGTGAACCTCTGGCTCTGAGCCATATATGGCTCTTCTGGTGACGCATATGGCTCTTTAGAGTTTGAGTTAAATAATAATCTCCTCCGCCCCCTGTAACTTTCTCTCTCCTCCAGATGACAGCAGCAGTAATGTCAGGTCCCTTTCTTAAAGACGTCTTTGTTCTTTTATTAAACTAAAGGTCTGTTATTGGTCGTCTCCACAGCAGCATGTCTCTCTGTCTCTACGTCGCGTAGCGGAGACAATAAGAAGTCCCCTGTGAGGTGGACTGGACTATGTGACGTTGCTACAAAATCTTAAAACCCTTAAATACCTGAAGGGGGCGCTACAAGGGAAACACTACATAGTGGGGCTTTAAAACAGTTAAAGATTGAAACGGTCCCTTTCGGCCTGAGGGTATTTTCTTACAACTAATGAACGGATGGTTAGATTTCCATGTGCGAAATGCAGCTTCCCATCCAATCTGTTTCGCTTATTTCGAAGCAACGATACCTGCGGTCAGCCGATTATCTCCGCCCTGCATCATTAGCAGCCAGTCCAGACAGACACAAAGGACGAGCTCTCAGCCATGATTAGGGTCTCTTGGGCATGGATGACAGACCGGCTTCATCCTCTCCGTCCTTTTCCTCGGACAGCTGGTTTATATGGTGACACACACACACACACACACACACACACACACTGAATCGAATCACAGAGACATAACAATCCCGACTCGTCCAGACGTCATTAACTTTGAGATATCAACATGAGCGACGGCCGAAGAGGATATGGTATCGTCGTGAAAAGCTCCAGTCACACGCAGGTCACGACCATCGATGCCGCAACTCTTCACTCCATAATGAGGTTTGCAGGTAATGCGTGTCTGTTTGAGGGACCGTGGGGTTTTACGCTACTCGAAATAGATCCACATGGATCCAAGAGAAGAACATTATAACTCACATGAAAGTGCAATTTGTGATGTGCATCTTTCCACCTGTAAGTATCAAGGTTAGATTATTAACTGGATCCCCGTTAGCTGACGCCTTCATTTTCGTTGGAGTCTACGAAAAGGACATGTAGATACATACAAACATGCAAAACATGACGTGAAACAAACAGTTAAAACAATTGTACAAAAAGTACAATAAAGTCGAGGACAAGAGGGTGTATTATTGTGCTGGACATAAGTAATATATACAAAGAAATAGATCAGATGGCTACTAAAGGGATGGAACTGATGCCTGTAAATGATAAATTATTTCCTCTATGAGAAACATGATGAGGTAGTAAATTCCAAACATTAATTGAATGAAAAATAACTTTTAAGTTTCAAGTCATATTTGCTGTTTTCCGACTCTGTCGAACATGATGGATATTGAGTGTCTCGTCCAACAGTGAATTAAATTGTGTGATCTAAAGATGCATCCCCCCCCCTCCCACACACACACACACACACACACACACGCTGGGACCACCCTAATATTTTGTATCACCAATCTCACCCTCATGGTCATTTCATTGGATGCATCTGCACAGCTCAGAGCCACTGCATCATGATTATGTCACATGTCTTCTGTTCATCCACAAACGGGCTTCCAGGATTTTTGTCATGCATTTTTCTCATAAACGATACGATTGTGCGCAATGCAAATTCTTGAATTGTGTATTTTTGCCGAACTGCATCAAACAACATGCCAAAAAGGTTCTTTGAGACACTTTTATAGGTTATTTGACTAACCATTTAAGGACATGACCCTTTAAAGAACCCTGGTTGATTAAGGTTCTTCGTGGAAGAAATGGTGCCTGAAAGAACCATTTAAGGTTCTTTAAGACACCTTTTATAGGTTCTTTGAAGAACTATTTAAGGACATGATTCTTTAAAGAACCCTGGTTAGGAAGGTTCTTCATGGAACCAGAAATAACCGTTTAAGGTTCTTTGAGACACCTTTTATAGGTTCTTTGAAGAACTCTTTAAGGACATGATCCTTTAAAGAACCCTGGTTAGGAAGGTTCTTCATGGAACCAGAAATAACCGTTTAAGGTTCTTTGAGACAACTTTTATAGGTTCTTTGAAGAACTCTTTAAGGACATGATCCTTTAAAGAACCCTGGTTATGAAGGTTCTTCATGGAACCAGAAATAACCGTTTAAGGTTCTTTGAGACACCTTTTATAGGTTCTTTGAAGAACTCTTTAAGGACATGATCCTTTAAAGAACCCTGGTTATGAAGGTTCTTCATGGAACCAGAAATAACCGTTTAAGGTTCTTTGAGACACCTTTTATAGGTTCTTTGAAGAACTCTTTAAGGACATGATCCTTTAAAGAACCCTGGTTATGAAGGTTCTTCATGGAACCAGAAATAACCGTTTAAGGTTCTTTGAGACACCTTTTATAGGTTCTTTGAAGAACTCTTTAAGGACATGATCCTTTAAAGAACCCTGGTTATGAAGGTTCTTCATGGAACCAGAAATAACCGTTTAAGGTTCTTTGAGACACCTTTTATAGGTTCTTTGAAGAACTCTTTAAGGACATGATCCTTTAAAGAACCCTGGTTATGAAGGTTCTTCATGGAACCAGAAATAACCGTTTAAGGTTCTTTGAGACACTTTTTATAGGTTCTTTGAAGAACTCTTTAAGGACATGATCCTTTAAAGAACCCTGGTTAGGAAGGTTCTTCATGGAACCAGAAATAACCGTTTAAGGTTCTTTGAGACACCTTTTATAGGTTCTTTGAAGAACTCTTTAAGGACATGATCCTTTAAAGAACCCTGGTTAGGAAGGTTCTTCATGGAACCAGAAATAACCGTTTAAGGTTCTTTGAGACACCTTTTATAGGTTCTTTGAAGAACTCTTTAAGGACATGATCCTTTAAAGAACCCTGGTTAGGAAGGTTCTTCATGAAACCAGAAATGGTGCCTTAAAGAAACGTTTAAGAACCCTCATCTGAAAGGTTTGAAATGGTTCTTTGATGGCATCACTCTGAAGAACCCTTATCGGTTCCAGATGGCACCTTCATTGTTGCGTGTGCAGGAGTCCCTCTAAGCAGCACCTCCTCTTCCACCTCCTCTTGGCCTGCCTCAGGTTGACCCCTCAGGTCCATGGACACTCGGAGCTCGGAGCCCAGCAGCGCGGACCTCCTTCAGGACCGGCTTCCTGCAGGCGTGAACACGGTGAGAAGGATATCACCTGCTGGGTCTGCTGCCCCCGCGCCCCGAGCCGGGATAAGCGGATGAAAATAGATGGATGGATGGATGGATAGATGAAGTCTTAGTACCCACAGGTCCATATTTGAGCCTTATTATGAGATTCACAACCCTGTAACCGTTTCTTCTTTCTCAATCTTTGTCTCCGTTTTAAAAAGCACAACATATCTTCAAATTAAACAGCAGTGGAGGATAAAAGCTCTCGACTCAGCGCCTCAGTTTCTAACCGGCGACGTACAACGAGGCAAAGTACATCGTTGAGATTCTGACAAACTCAACACTTTACTTTGTTTTCCCCTTGTAGTTTTTTTTGTATTTTAGTATTGGTATTTAGTATTTAGTATTTTAGTCTTTAGTATTTTAGTATTAGTAATTTTGTATTAGTATTTAGTATTTAGTAGTTTAGTAGTAGTATTAGTATTTTAGTATTTAGTATTGTGTTTTGTGTTTTTATTTGTATCTTTTATTTTGTATTAATGCTCTAATGTACACCCACTGCTGTGATCCTGAAATTTCCCCACTGTGGGACCAATAAATGAATATCTTATCTTATTTTATCTCAAACCGGCCTTTCAACGCTCGAGGCTTTGAAGTGAAAGGACCCGACAGGACCACCTGACGTCTGTTCCTGTGTGTGTGTGTGTGTGTGTGTGTGTGTGTGTGTGTGTGTGTGCGTGTGTGTGTGTGTGTGTGTGTGTGTGTGTGTGTGTGTGTGTGTGTGTGTGTGTGTGTGTGTGTGTGTGGTGGGGGGGTTGCCCAGTGTGTGGTGGGGGGGTTGCCCAGCCCAATGAAGCCCTTCAGGATGTGTGTTCCGTGGTGGCTGAGGTGAGGATTAATTCCCCCATCCCGATCGATCTCTGCAGGTGTCGCAGAAGACCGCTCCTCTTCCTCACTCTTCCTCGCGACACTCGGGAGCGTCTCGCTGTCCTGTCCGTCACATCCAGACATTAATAAACGGTTAATCCGTCTCCTCCAGAGACTATTCATTACTGACCACTCAACACGTACGGACTATTGAGACGGAAACTCCCTCTGGCTAATCAGTCCGCCGTTTTTTTTTGCTCTCTCGACTAATTTCTGTTACTGTTACGCTTTTGAGATTATTTTTGGGGATTGCAAAAAATGCTCCTCAATAAAAAAAAATATGTTGCAAAAAAAATGCCCCTCAATACCATTTTACATCTCCCCCAAAATATTGCAAAAGTAGTGTGGATATAGCATTTAATGTGACCCATTCCCACTAACTGCCTTTAAAAAAACTGCTTATAAAAATAGTTTCCTTGAAGGAATATGAGAGAATGAATAATAAGTCATACTTCTGTTGTGGTCGGTGTGTTGATGGTGTTTTAGTCGAAGTGGACGTGCATCAAATGTGATGCCTCCCAGTGGCTGAAGCAGTTTCCATAACAGGCCTGAACCAATCAGAGAGCTTCCATCTCATATCAGCATCGTGGGTATGTTTTATAATTAATACAGCTATGTAATGCACCACATTGTTGACATCTGTTTTCTTATTTCTGAAAAGCAGTGGAAGATGTATTTAGTAAAAAAGTTGAATATGCAATACCACAATGTGAAAGTAAAGTTGTAGTATCCAACATGTATTTATGTATGAAAGTACAAGTGTTATTTAATCAAATATGTCATTTTTGGAATGTGTAAATGGTATTTTAGCTTGTCAAGCTTTCTATTTATATTTACTCATCACATTCATTAACAAATAATAATTGAAATCCAAAGTTTATTAGAATTGTTCCTGTAATAAAAGGTAATGGGGGCGTAAAATACAACATTTACTTTTAAAATGTGAAGTATTATTAAGTACAAATAACCGTGAAATGGAAACCCTCAAGTAAAGTACAAGTTATTTACCTTAAATTAGCGGTAAGAACAGTTTGAGTGTTCTTGTGAATCGTGCGACACACACACACACACACAAAGAGTGTCACCGAACATGAACCACATCCCGTGAACAGCGCTGCATGGACCTCTGCGATGGGTCGTTCCCCAGCAGCCAATGGATGGTGAGCGGTCGATATCTTCATGTGAGGCGGAGCCAAGCACTCTGGGTAATGAGCTGCCTGCTTGATATATACATATCCCTCAGGGGGGCTGCAGTGGTGCGACATGGTACTGCAACAACAGCAATCCTTTGCCCACTGATAGACGGGGGAGTTAAGGGTCTCTCATGGAGGTCCGGAGTCCGAGGCTGAGGGACGCTGCACCGCTACCGGGGAAACCGTCAAAGCATCAAGGGTTAAACCAATGTGTCGTACACGTGTTATTACCTTCGCATTGAAAATTTGGAAGGTTATATTTTGATCGCCGTGTATTTATTTATTTATTTATTTGTATGCGTGTTACTCGCATAACTCAAAAAGTATTAAACCTAATCGCATGACATTTGGTGGGATGATTGGTTGTTATCCGGGGACCATTTGATTAGATTTTGGGATTGATCCGGTCAAAGATGAAGGTCATGAAAAGGTCAACATCTTCTTTCTACTATAGCGCGGTCAAATTATATCAAATTTGCAATTTGTAAGTGTCAGAAAATATAAATATCTTTTTGTTTTTACATTTCTTTCATTAATTGCATAACTACAAGTTGGTAAGTTAATACAAAACATTTAATATAAATATATATCAATTATGAATAGATTATTGACCCTATAGGTTTCATTAGTCATGGTTGTATCCTAACAGCTGCAATCACACCATTTTAATACATTTAAAAATGCTTTGCTTTATTAAAAAAAAACTATAATTTCCATGCGAAAGCCTTTTAAAAATGACACCCTCAACCCAGAATACATGATTATGCAAATAGTCCCCAGACAAAAAAGAGACTATGCATGTGAATACTTCATGTTGGAGTGGACCATCTGGAATGTTCCACTCTACTTTTCTTTTGATTGTACTCTTCAGGACTCTCAAGGTTCTTCGTTGCCCGGCCCGGTTCTCTGTACCTGTCGTGTCTCCGGCTCCGGCTCACTTCCCCCGGTCCTGCTCTCCTGACGTCTTCTCCCAACTACACACCTGTTACCATTTCCCTCATCACCTCTGCCCGCCTCCTCACCTGCATCTCATTTACTCATCAGCACATTTATACCAGTTTGCCTCCTTTTTGTTTTATCGTGACATCGTCATCACTCGTCTGCTTACCTGCTGCGTATGGAGGACTCAAAATTACTTAAGTATAAATAAATAAATAAATGCATGAATAAATATAGGAATACATAAATAAATGCTTAAATAAATGTATAAATAAAAAATTAAAATAAATGTATACATACATAATTTATAATTTCTGTATTTATTTCTGTATTTATACATTTATTCTTGTATTTATTTATTTATTTATACATTTATTTATTTGTTCCGGTATTTATTTATTTATTTATACATTTATTTAAGCATTTATTTATTTGTGGTGGCCTTTGTGGTCCAATCACCTTCGGGCATAATGACCTCATTCTGGGACTGATCTCCCAGGTTGAATCGAGGCCTGTTACATAAGTTCTTATCCACACCCCGGAACGTGGGAGTTCCTAATTCGAGGCACGTCACCCAGATTCTCGAACCGTGAGCTCTGACTTGCATGTTTTAGATAATCTAACATTATAAAGTAGATGAAATTACACTACAACTCCAATCCCTGTTTTCCTGCATTGCCAATCGTGACAGTGCATAAAAACAGCGGTTAAATAAGTATTTGATTGTTAACCAAACGTTGACCTGATATTAATTCCCTGATTCTACCTGACTTATTACAATTCATCCTCAGTAGGATGTGAAAGTCAATTTGCATGGCAACCCATCCAACCAACCAATGGACTAATTGCTTAAGGTTAAAGAACCAACTACAAAATGGCATTAATATCTTTATTTTAAAGCATTTCTAAGGTTGCATATTATGCGGCGACAAATCTTTTCTTTCCTTCGTTGCACGTAAACCTCAATAACGTTGCACCTTCACGATAAAAAAAGGGAACGCTTGCATATGAAGATGCATCGTCTCTGCAGGTGGATATACAGCGAATACAAGGATTATTACTAGAATGGGCACTCGGTAGAGCGCACACCTTCGCATATTACAAGATTGGGCATTGAATTATGAACATTTTGGCATTAGTTTCAGCCAATTGGATACAAATTGACCGCGCTATGGTAAGAAGAAGATTTTGACCTTTACATGATCTTGACCTTTGACCTTTGACCCGATTGATCCCCAAATCTAGTCAAATGGTCCTCGGATAATAACCAATCATCCCACAAAATTTCATGCGATTCGGTTTAAACCTTTTTTTTGTTAAGCGAGGAAATCGCATTCAAATAAATAAATAATAAAATATAAATAAATAAATAAATACACGGCGATCAAAACATAACCTAAATAGGTAATAATCAGAAAACACTGAAGAGCGTAAAACAGAATGTGTTTGTCGTAAATAGAGTGAAGAAAGCAACATCAATAATTTAGTCTAGACTCTATGGATCCAATTGTGTCTTAAAAATAAATGTGTATTTTAATGAAACCTTTTGTTTGTTTCCACATAATTTCGGGCGATTGTCCAAGCCGTAGGCCGGGCGGGGCTCCGTAATCCGCCCCCCTTTGATCTGCTCCTGATAATCCAGAATAGAAATCTTTGGAGTCATAACTTACTCCTGCGGGCGAGAGCTTGGGGCCGCTCCTCTTCGTCGTGAGAGCTCCTCTACTGGCCGCTGTAATGAGGCCACTGTAAATCTGCCCGGCTCAGATTGCTCTGGTCCTGGTCTGACTGGCCCTCCGCTCACTAAATCTCACATCCAGGCCCGGAGGGGATGATTCACGATCCTCTCCATGACCACATTTTCCAAAAAGCATCAGCAAACGACAGGAAGTCCCGTATGGATGCTCATCTCATGTTGGGTGATGGGAGGAGAATTAGACCACAGAAGGGTTCTCCATCCCAGTTGTCTCATTGAGGAGATTGCTTTACTAAAGCTGTGAGGAAAGGAGCCTCAACATGTGACTGCTGGGTTTAAGACAATTACATAAAACCTGATTACAAAAAATCTGTAGAACATCCTCACATGTGGTCTTTTTATAGTATTGTTTTTGGTTAGTATGCAGGTCTAAATATTGTAATTATGTATTTTCTGTAGTGGAAATTACTGATTTGTAATCCCATCATTAGGGTGTGAGGCCAACAGATAAATAAATACATATGTATTTCATCCCTAGATGTCAGATACATCAATATGTTTTACATCCCCGTCGATCTCATCTCACCAGATCCAAGGGCAAAAGCCATTTCACCTTATTTATTAATGAAATAAAGCCGCTGGTGTCAATACAGACATGGGGACAGGGCTCCCGCGGACATGTGACTACATACTGCACAGGTGTCAAACAGAAGGCCCGCGGGCCGAATTCAGCCCACCACATCATTTTATGTGGCCCCTGACGGCTTAAAAGACATGATTCTCAAAAGATATCCTGTGCTTTTATTTTGAAATTTAAAATTAAGTGGTTGTTTGTTATAATATTAAAGAAATGTTCTCATGTACAACATTTATACACACAAGTAAACAACAATCAAATGCAAAGAAAGTAGTTTACACGTTTATGTTTCAGTACTGGCCCTTTAAGAGGCAGCCATGATGCTGATGTGGCCCACGGGGAAAATGAGTTAGACGCCCCTGACATACTAGGTTTAAGACAATTAGGTAAAACCTCTACTTTAAATCCTCACACATGGGCTTTTATAACATTGTTTTGAAGAGTGTGCATGCCTATTATTTTAATTACGTATTTTATGTAGTGTAGGAAGTTACTGATTTGGAATCCCGTCATTAGGGTGTGAGGGCACCAAATAAATACATATGTATTACATCCCTAGATGTCAGATGTATAAGTATGTTTTACATCCATATATGTCAGATATATAAGTATGTCAGATATATATATATGTCAGATATATAAGTATGTATTACATCAATATATGTCAGATATATAAATAAATACATATATATTACATTCCTAGATGTCAGATATATAAGTATGTATTACATCAATATATGTCAGATATATAAGTATGTTTTACATCCTTGTCGTTCAGGCGCGTTCTCGCCACCTCCATGCGCAAAAGTTCATAAATTCATAACCCATACAATCCCATAATTAATATACATCTTAAAGCAGCCGGTGGTGAGAGCACAGACCGGGGGGACCGGGTCCTGCAGGACTACAGGCACGGAGGGCGCAGCGCTCCGGGGTCCAGGCTGCTGCGTGTTGGCTGCGCGTAAAGACCCTACAGGAGACTCGGGGGATTTGATGGGGCGGATTGCTTCCAATCAAACCCCCAAAACACGGAGCGGCAGCTAGATATACATCACTTGTTCTCTCTTCTCCTCCAGGCATCAGCACCGGGCTGTCGAAGTGTCCCTGACCCCACCCCGGTAGAGTCCGGCATGTCCGAGAGGGAGAGCGCTGGACCCCGCGGCTCCGAGGCATCGACACCGGCGACTCCCGCGGATCAGATGGTGCCGAGAACATGGCGCGGACTCTCTGGACCCTCGCGTGCTTCCTCTCGTTGGCTCACTGTGAGTTTGACTTTCTTTACACGTTTAGTGACATGACACCTTCCAATGGAGGGCTGCTCTATGTTCGCTTGGCTTTTGGCTTTGTGTGTGCGCGGCTGCACGTTTGGGTGGGGTGGCGGTGGGTGGGGTGGAGGGGTGGAGGGGTGCAAAGCGCGTGTGTTTTTTTGGAAGTTTTCAGTCATGTGGTACCGTTCCTTGGTGCAGATTCCTCATATGCATTGCTTTATTTACGTTTTTAATTAAATGTAAACGTTGAATTTATATTAATTGATATACACGTGCATGAATAAATAGCAAAACATAACTACGAGGTCTCATGAGGGACATTTTCATGACTAGTCAGACCTGGCCTGGTTGTAAAATGTGGCCTGTATTCCCCTTCATTGTGTTTTAGGATTTTTAATATGCAACATATACACAAGTACACACTGCAGTTAGAACTACAGTCCCTTGAACTTGTAAATAAGTATTGTTTCAGGACGTTTTGCATTGTGTGTGTTCGGCTCCACATTTGGGTGGGGTGGGGTGGAGTAGGGTGGAGTAGGGTGGGGTGAGGTGGGCGGTGCAACCTGCTTCTGTTCAGATTCCTCAAATGCCATTTAAAAAAAAAATACAATTAATTTAAATGTAAAAAACTGTATTTAAATGCATGAATACATAAAACAGTATGATATACTACGGTGTCCTATTAGGGACAAACTCATGATTAGTCAGACCTCGTGGTAAAATGTGGCCTTCTCCGTATTTTAAGATTTTTAATACGTTATACAACAGATACACATAGGAAGTACACACATACAGCTGCAACCCCTGAACCTGTGTACACGTCTGGTTTAAAAGGTTCTCTGTGGAACCAGAAATGGTGCCTTAAAGAACCATCTTTGAAGGTTCCTTGAAGGACTCTTTATATGTTCTTTGAAGGACTATTTAAGGACATGGTTCTTTAAAGAACTCGGGTTTGAAAGGTTTTGTGGAACCATATATGGTGCCTTAAAGAAATAATTTTGTAAGGTTCTTTAATACACATTTATAGGTTCTTTGAAGAACTATTTAAGGACATGGTTCTTTAAAGAACCCTAGTTTGAAAGGTTTTGTGGAACCATATATGGTGCCTTAAAGAACCATCTTTGAAGGTTCCTTGAAGGACTCTTTATATGTTCTTTGAAGGACTATTTAAGGACATGGTTCTTTAAAGAACTCGGGTTTGAAAGGTTCTATGTGGAACCATATATGGTGCCCTGAAGAACCATTTTTGGTTCCAAATGGCACCTTCACCTTCATGTTTCATGTTGAATTAAAACAATTTTGGACAATTGTTCTTTTTTTACGCCACATTACGCTCTTCAGTCTCTTCACTCTTTCACATTAATGTGAAACATAATTAATAATCCAGAGCGACCTCATGAACAGCTGACTCTACCATTGTTTTAACACGGCGGACTCCACTCTCCATCAACGCAACGTCAACACAACGCTTGAGGCGCTGTTCATGTTACACACACACACACACACACACACACACACACACACACACAGGTGGCAGCTCACAGCAGGTAATCACAGGTGTGGCTCGGCCCTGGGCGCCGGGGGGGAAGGCGCCGCTTGTTTCACTCGGGTCTCTCAGGGCTTCGACAACGCGCCGTCTGCTCGCCGGTCGGCGCCGCGAGAGTCCGGCTGCGTCGGGATGGGACCGCAGCCAGCGCTCGGTCGGGGCCCGAGTCCCCTGCTGACCCCCCGCGGGGACTCGGGCTGTCCACGCACCACCTCCACCACACCTCCACCACACCTCCACCACACCTCCAGGAGTCCGCGGGCCGATAATGGCAACACGCCGTTTGATACCGAGGAGAGAAGAATCGGAGTTGGAAGCCTCACGTCGGTCGAAGGTTCACAGAAGGCCCGCGATGAGGCTCTGAGGGGCAACTCTGAGGAATGTTGACGACAGTAGCACATTTTATCCTGGAGGCCTGTCAGGAAGTCTCAGACCTTGTTTACACGATGGGAAAACGCATATATTTCATGCGTTTTGGCCTTTCATTTACACAAAAACAGAGGTTTTACCACGGGAAACGATCATTTCTAAAAACCAAAGAAAAGATTTCTGAAAACTCGGTTTGTGTGTTTGCGTGTGAACGAGGTCAAACAGAGTTTTAGGTGGTCAGACGTCACAGTGTGCGACTAAAGATGCTTCACGTCACGTGAGCGTTCTATGGGACGTATGCAGACGGCGTATTTATGAGGCTTCATATAGACAGAAACTTTTTTGAAAACAACCTTGTGTGTACAACGTTATTTTTGAAAACGGAGGGGCAGAAATACTTGTTCATGTAAATACCCGCTATGTGTAAATGTGGCCTTAGAGACTCAGCCTGCCCCATAAATAACCTGCTGGATGTGAAGGAAATGGAGGCGATGTGTTCACTCTCAGCCTCAGTCGGGCTCGTCTTCTTCAGACATGGGCTCCATCGGAGTGTCGGTATTTTTGGCCAGTGGCGATTTTCGCCTGAGATTTCTGGTGGGGCAATTTGCTATGACATCACGTCACCGTCACAAAAATAGGGGTAGCTGATTATTATAACAGTCAGCATTTTAGCTCCACACCTTCCTTTTTTTTGTAATGTCACGGACCCAAAAGCACAACTCCGGAGAACACGCTGCAATGTCACTTAGACCCAAAAGCACAACTCCGGAGACAGCGCTGCAAACAATTATCTTTACTTAGAACGTAAATTAGAACAGAACTCTACAAAATATCTTGACTCAAATAACGCGTGAGAGCTGGGGCTGGAAACACAAGAGGATCTGGGAGAGGACAAGTGAAGGGATGAGGGACTAACGAGCTGAGTAGAGAGAGAGACAGGTGGGGATGAGGGACTAACGAGGTGGGAGGGATCAGAGGCAGGAGAGGACCAGGTGAAGGGAATGAGGGACTAACGAGGTGGGAGGGATCAGAGGCAGGAGAGAGAACAGGTGAAGGGAGTTAAACTAACGAGGTGGGCAGCAAGATCTAGAATGACGTGATAGTTAAAGAGACAGGATGAAAAACACTAATAAAAAGGAGGTGTGGAGCTAAACTGTTACAAGTCAGATATACTATGGGCTGCATTTTGAGTCCAGCAGGGAGCAGATTTCAAATCTGTTTCAGATGCTTAAACGCTCAGCACGACACAGATATGTTGCCTATAATAATAATAATAATAATAATAATAATAATAATAATAATAATAATAATAATAAAAATAAAAATAATATTGCATTATATTTTTTACTCTCTCTTCGTTCCAAAGAATCTCACGAGTGCCAACATAGTACACATTTAGCGTTAAAGTAAAATGATTGCAACAAAGTAAAAAGATTAGACAGACACATAGCTTCAATAACTTGCATAATCTATTAAACGACGCCCTTCAGCTCAAAAAAAAAAAGAAGAGTTTTGACTCACCAATGCCGATCACTTAAAAAGGAAGTTGGCACGGCGGTTCTTTGCTTGAGCAAACCTCTCGATGATGTCATTCTGTTATAACGTTATTCATATTACTTAAAAAACTCTTCCAAAGTTGTCGAAATCTAGCGATAGCTAACCGTCCCTTAGCTGGCATTGATCTGACTGTATGTTTTTTTTCTTAGTCACAGGGTTAGAGGTCTCGCGGTTTTTCGCATTATTCCCGTCTAGTTGCCAGGCAGAATTCGTGGGGCACATCTGAAATTGCCCCACCGCTCAATGTTAACTTTGGCCTGTGTGGTTCACATATATAAAAGAAGACTTCTACACATGCTGTGAAAATATCTGCCCTTATCTCAAATGTAATGACTTATTAGGGCCTTTATTATATTTCATTTTGAGTTCTTGCACAACAAAGACATCCCTTCAAACTGTACTTGCAGCTTGTATGAAGCAGCCAAACGCAGACGGATGAGGAACATGATTTATCTCAAGGTCTTGATGCTGATATTTGTGCATGTGTACGTCCCGCCTGGTGCGTATGAAACAACTCATTGACCCCGATGCTGTCGCCAGGTGGCGGCTGTGCCGACTCGGAGGAGCGTCTCGTGAACTGGCTGCTGGGGAAGGACCGCTACAACCCGCTCATCCGCCCGGCGGTCAACAGGACCGAGAGAGTCCCGGTGAAGCTGCAGGTGTCTCTGGCGCAGCTCATCAGCGTGGTAAGGAAACCAAATGGCAACAAAAAATACCTACCCACCACGAAGATGAAGAGGTGTGTTTTTCGTTTCGTGCGGGGAGACGATATGTGACAAAGAGGACGATGGAGATGACGAAGCTTTAGAGAAAGCATTAGGTTATCAGGCGGCGGGTGCAGCGAGGACACAGCTGTGGATGGAGATGGATGTGGTCAGCTGTGCTCTCTCGGCCTCCGTCATGTCCAGATTGAAACTTCAGCACATTGGATTCAAAGGGGCTATAAAGCTGTTTCACAGTGATGGAGGTCCTCCTGTGATTTACAGGGGAGGCTCCCATCCAAGGGAGCAAGACTCACAGGCTCACAGGATGACTTTGCATCTTGTAACAATTACCATTTCGGTATTATGTTTTTTTAAAAATTTAGTTTATTTAATAAGGGTCAGTGCACATTAATAAAAGTATTTCTGTAAATGTGCCAAGAGGCTATTTTTTATCTGTAGTCCTAAGGGGCAGATTGTCCTAAAACAAACCTAAAAACATAAGATTATATATTTACAATGTGTGTACAATAATTAGTTTGCATTTTTATTAATATTTACACTGTGTTTAGGGGAAAGCTACGGGGTCAGATCTGTCTCAATAGTTGCAAAAGCACACAGAGAGACTCACAAATACAAACGGAACAATTCACAAATATATTCCAATGTAGATGTAAATAAATTAGGATTTGTTTGTTTGTGGATCGTACTGCATTTATTTGTGAATTGTGCTCGTTAACATGTTTGTTGATGGCATTGTCATGAATACAAATAAATAATAATAATAATAATTAAAAAAAATATATATATATAGTAAAATATAGTAAAAATGAAACTGTAAATATAATAAAAATGAAAGCGTACATGTAATAAAATGAAAGCGTAAATATAATAAAAATGAAAGCGTAAATATAATAAAAAATGAAAATGTGAACGTAATAAAAATAAATGCGTGAATATAATAAAAATAAAAGCATAATATAATAAAAATGAAAATGTTAATATAATAAAAATAAAAGTGTAAATATAATAAAAATTAAAGTGTAAATATAATAAAAAATTAAAGCGTAAATATAATTTAAAAAGCTTAAATATAATAGAAAATGAAAGTGTGAATATAATAAAAATAAAAGCATAAATATAATAAAAATAAAAACGTGAATATCATAAAAATAAAAACGTAAATATAATAAAAAATAAAAGCTTAAATATAATACAAATAAATGTATTTAGGGTCAGTTATATTTCTGTATACATTTTCATTTGTATTTGTGCATGAACAACATTTCTCCTTCTTTTGTGCATTTTCAGAATGAAAGAGAGCAGATCATGACCACCAATATGTGGCTCACTCAGGTGAGTGTGCTGCAGCTCACCTGAGTGTCCTGTCCACCGTCCTTCGCTCTGAACTTGAATTAGAGCGCGTCCGTTCCTCGTCTTCTCGGCTGGAACAAACCGCTCCTGTGATGTTTTGCTCCGGACACATTTAACGTTTAATAATGAAGCGTGTGATTAGAAATGAGGCGTGTGTCTTGGACTTGACGGCCAGGCGTCTCTCTATGTCTCTCTATATCTCTCCATCTCTCTCTATGTCTCTCTACGTCTCTCCATGTCTCTCCATGTCTCTGCAGCACTGGGTGGATTACAGATTATCGTGGGAACCCACAAAGTACGAAGGCATCGACAAGCTGCGCATCCCCTCCAGACACATCTGGCTGCCGGACATCGTCCTGTACAACAAGTGAGACTTTTATCATTCATGTGGAATGTTTTCACCATAAAGTCCTACAAATAAACAAAAAGCTTGTTACCAAAAAACAGAATTGACTGGCAGCAAAAGCCGAGGGAGAATAAATAAAAGGAACAATTCAAAAAAACTAAACTGAAGAAATCCTCACAACCTGTATATAAGTGACGTGAGAGGCGGAGCTACGTACATGTTGAACCTGCTCCTGATGAGAAGCTTCCTGTCCTTATAACATTCAGAGGAACGTATTGATTTACTGGAATATGTTTACTCATCAACAACAACAACAACAACACGTTCCCTATAATACTGTGTCCAGGATCAGCTGATATGCAGTGATATTCCCTCTCTCTCTCTCACTCCCCTTCTCCCTTTCTCCCTCTCTTTCTCTCTCACTCCCTCTCTCTCTCTCCCTTTCACCCTCCCTCCCTCCCTCTCTCTCTCTCTCCCTCCCGTTCTCCCTACCACCCTCTCTCTCTCCCCCTCTCCATTTCTCCCACCTCTCCATCTCTCTCTCCCCCCTCCATCTATCCCTCTCTGCCTTTCCCTCTCTCCCCTCCCTCTCACCATCTCTCCCTCGCTCTCTTTCTCTCACCCTCTTTCTCTCCCTCTCCCTCCCCATCTCTCCCCCTCTCCCCTCTCCCTCCTTCTCTTTCTCCCTCTCTCCCTCTTTCCTCCTCTCTCCCTCTCCATCACCCTCTCTATTTCTCCCTCTCCTCTTCACCGTCCCTCCCTCTCCCTCCCCCCTCTCCCTCCCTCTCCTTCTCTCACCCCCTCTCTCTCCCTCACTCCCTTTCCCTCTCTCTTACTCTCTCTCCTTCTCCCGTTTTCCCTCTCTGCCTCCCTCCCCCTCTCTCTCTCTCCCTCCCCTCCCGACGGCACCTACGAGGTGACGGTGTTCACCAACGCCATCGTGCTCTTCAACGGCAGCGTCAACTGGCTGCCGCCGGCCATCTACAAGTCGGCCTGCAAGATCGAGGTGAAGCACTTCCCCTTCGACCAGCAGAACTGCACGCTCAAGTTCCGCTCGTGGACCTACGACCACACGGAGATCGACCTGATCCTCAAGTCGGCGGTGGCGAGCATGGACGACTTCACGCCGAGCGGCGAGTGGGACATCCTGGCGTTGCCGGGCCGACGGACGGTCAGCGCCCTGGACCCCACCTACGTGGACCTGACGTACGACTTCATCATCAAGAGGAAGCCGCTCTTCTACACCATCAACCTCATCATCCCCTGCGTGCTCATCACCTCGCTCGCCATCCTGGTCTTCTACCTGCCGTCGGACTGCGGCGAGAAGATCACGCTGTGCATCTCCGTGCTGCTGGCGCTCACCGTCTTCCTGCTCCTCATCTCCAAGATCGTGCCGCCCACCTCGCTGGACGTGCCGCTGATCGGCAAGTACCTGATGTTCACCATGGTGCTGGTGACCTTCTCCATCATCACCAGCGTGTGCGTGCTCAACGTGCACCACCGCTCGCCCAGCACCCACAGCATGCCGCCCTGGGTGAAGCTGGTGTTCATCGTCAAGCTGCCCGCGCTGCTCTTCATGAGGCGGCCTCAGAGCAGCTCGGCGGCCCAGAGGCTGCGGCGGCGGCGCCGCTTCGGGGCGAGGAGGTCCGTCCTGGGTTTCCCGGATTTCCCCGCGGCGTCCTCCGCCCTGCAGTCGTCCCGCGGCGTGTTCTCCGCGACGGGACTCCTCCAGGACGGCGGGTACGGCCAGGCCGGCAGGAAGGGGCACTCGCGCTCTGCCGACTTCATCCCCGGGGGCTTCGCCTCCTTCGCCCAGGACCTCGGGCGGAGGAGCAACGCCGATTGGGCCGCCGACGTCCAGGAGGCGGTGGACGGCGTGCGCTTTGTGGCGGAGCACATGATGGGGGACGACGACGACCAGAGCGTACGTATCCACCCTTTAAACACGTGTTCATCACAAATTAATAATTTGCCTGGGAGGGCTTTACGATCTGTACACATTACATCCCTGACCTTTGACCTCACCCTGATATTGCCTCTCTAGCATTTTGCTATCTGAGAGGTGGGAAGCCACGTAGTAATTTCTATTTTAGTTCATTTTGTATAGACTCATCAAAAATGACAAATCCCCTCAGAGGGCTTTACAATCTGTACACATACGACATCCCTGACCTTTGACCTTTCGCATCGGATCAGGAAAAACTCCCAAGAAATAGAAAACACTAAAAAAGTGAAGAACCCTTCAGGAGAGCAAAAGAGGAAGATCCCTTGCCAGGATGGAGAGAAAAATAGATGTCATGTGACTAGATGAACAATAGATGCCATGTGACCAGATGAACAATAGATGTCATGTGATAAGAAGAACAATATATGCCATGTGACCAGATGAACAATAGATGTCATGTGATAAGAAGAACAATATATGTCATGTGACCAGATGAACAATAGATGTCATGTGACCAGATGAACAATAGATGTCATGTGATAAGAAGAACAATATATGTCATGTGACTAGATGAACAATAGATGTCATGTGACCAGATGAACAATAGATGTCATGTGATAAGAAGAACAATATATGTCATGTGACCAGATGAACAATAGATGTCCTGCGACCAGATGAACAATAGATGTCATGTGACCAGATGAACAATAGATGTCATGTGACCAGATGAACAATAGATGTCATGTGACCAGATGAACAATAGATGTCATGTGACCAGGTGAACAATAGATGTCCTGTGACCAGATGAACAATAGATGTCATGTGACCAGGTGAACAATAGATGTAATTTGACCAGATGAACAATAGATAGCATGTGATCAGAAGAACAATAGATATCATGTGACCAGATGAACAATAGATGTCATGTGACCAGATGAACAATAGACGTCATGTGACCATAAGAACAATAGATAGCATGTGATCAGAAGAACAGTCGATATCATGTGACCAGATGAACAACAGATGTCATGTGACTAGATGAACAATAGATGTCATGTGACTAGATGAACAATAGATGAAGTCATGACAGATTAACATAAACACGTTCAATGATTATGACATAAATTATGAGTAATGAGTAGATTTCCACAATCAGGATGTAGAGAGGCGGGGCATCAAGCCATGGAGGCAGGAGTCGGGACCATTATGCAGGAGACATTGCGAAGGAGGCGGGGCCAATGAGGCATGAGGCCAGGGCCGGGAAGATGAATGTGTTGAGCTACTAAGTAGTTGCACATCTGATATTTAAGAATTCAAGAAAGATGGATGTATACAAACACTTTAATGTTCCAATTCAACCAAATTCTACTGCCAGTAAACACAACGGACTACAAGACGTATTGATTTAACATATGCGAGGATTCAGAAACACTTAATTCACGCTCTCTGCCCCCTAGTGGCGGCACATGGTATTGTAGCATCGGCAGACGACACAGCGGTCGCAATACTGAGGATATTTCTTTCTTCACAGAAACCCGAGTTGAGTTTGATTTCTGTTTCTTTGCAGGTGATCGACGACTGGAAGTACGTGGCCATGGTGGTGGACCGGATGTTCCTGTGGATCTTCGTGATAGTGTGCGTGACGGGCACACTGGGCTTATTCCTGCAGCCCGTCTTCCAGACTCAGATCATTCCCGAACAGCCGCCCAACTCAGAGGCTCCTCGCATATGACGAGTTACACAACAACAACAAAATAGCATCTGCAGGCCTGCAGCACATTGTTGTTGTTGTTTGCTTAAAGCCTGTAGAACCTAAACTAGTGGGGCCGAAAAGCAGCGACATCATCGTCCTCTATTCCGAACCCCGTCATTAAAGCATCTGAGAAGTTAAAGCAGACGAAAAAAAGTACTAGCGACCCCTCAATGTGTGTATCGGTGGAGCAGAGGTACATCGAATGTCTCCTAATAATCTTAAACCACCACAGCAATATAACCTTCATACGTTGAGGAAACGGTACGTCTGCAATAGAAGTAGCAACGACGTCATCCCCGAGGAACACGCGCCCGCGGTCCGTCGGGCATATTTGTGTTTAAGTTCCGTTACCGTGTCATGGAAATGTGACGTGTGATTAAAGAATGAATCATGTCTTCTTTCAGTTTGGATCAAATGTATGAAATCCCCCCCCCCCAATAAAGTCTTCACATTGTCGCGATAAGTGCTCCGTTAATAACGTTTTGTCTTCAGAGCCAATGAAGACGTGCCAGTTACGACATTTCATCACGAATAAGACGGTGGTTCGTTTGAAAGATCAGAGTGTGTTTGATGGGAGCTGATCCACTGACTTGAGGCGCTTTTATTTAAAAGCCAAATATCCTTCAGTCGGAAAACTTTGAAAAGAATGGAGTGCAATGGTTTGAAGCAAAGTCGACTCGAGAACCGAACCCACGCGTTGAACTGTGATGAGCGGCTCGTTTGAGGTTCTGCAGGTTCTGAGACCTTCATCGAAGTCAAGAGAACATGTTTTAGGCCTTTGTTACACCGGGCCTAGAGGAGCCTGAGCGTGACAAAAATACGTGTCTCCCCAACTCCCAAATCAGGACCGATGCGCAGCTTGTAGTCAACAAAAGGATTTTATTCATGAACACAGGGGCACAATATTCTTCAGGGCGAGGCCTGGCCCAAAATAATAAACACAACAATCTGTGCAAGTCACCTAAGAAGGAACACATTTATATATTATATTATATAAACTATTATTATAACATATTTATTATTAGTTTGACACTCAGCTGATCTGCTTCATTAGATTTGATTCACAGCCTAACACACCATCATCATTCTAATGCTGCTGAATCCTGACGTCACATTTAGCCCCGCCCACTTAAGAGAGATGAAATGAATAATGACGCCAAATAAACATTGAAATCTCTGAAAAAAATTAAATATAAATCTTGGGCTAGAAGGTTATGATGTTTTTTTAATTTTATTTTTATTGATAAATTAGACATTTACAGATGTTTTTCAGACAATTGACATTACATGTGCAGATTTTTAGACAGTGCTTATTTTAGTTACAAGAAGTGTAAAACAGAATAAACAACAACAAAGAGGATGAAAAGAAAAAAGGAAACAATGTGATATATTCTCTATTGTACATTCATGAATTTAGGAAAAAAAGTAGATTATATGTTCATGTCAGGATCACTGAACTCTTGGTAAGAACCAAGTGCAGTGCGCCTCCTATCAGGGCTCTGCCTCTCTCTCTCTCTCTCTCTCTCTCTCTCTCTCTCTCTCTCTCTCTCTCTCTCTCTGTAGCTGCGGACGCGCTCTCACTCTCCTCACTTTCTCCCTCCCCACCTCTCTCTCTCTCTTTCGCCCTCCTCTCTCCTCCCCACTCTCCCTCTCTCTCCCCCTCTCCCTCCTCCCCTCCCTCTCTCTCTCCCTGTAGCTACGGACGCGCTCTCACTCTCCTCACTTTCTCCTCCTCAGCGCGTTGCTGCCGCTTCTGCCGCGTCTGCCGCTTCTGCCGCGTCTGCCGCGTCTGCCGCTCACCCAGGATATACAAATCATCAGATTCATCATTTTCAAAAGGATGAAAGACACTTTGTGCTTCGTTGTGCGCGCGTGCTCCTTCCTCGTGTTTCTTCTCCGACGTGAGTAAACAAGCTTCTACTCTAACACACATGTTGCTTTATGTGTTTAACAATAATCACCACTATTAGGGATGGCGACTTTACTTGTATAGCATTATAGCAATTTGAAATATTATAAATAACCTCATGTGTGAAATTTGCTCACATTCAAATCCTACATTTTATTTGAGTCAACAACTCTTAGACGTCATAAATTATACCTTAGCGTAAAGATTTTATTAATGCAAATAATTGAAGAAAACCCTGAAAATAAATCAGACCGACACAGCCGGATGGAAGTTAACCCTCTGAAATGACAAATAAAATGTTTATTAGTCAACAAATGTCCTGAATTAGGTTCATATGAAGGCGTAGGCCCGGTTCCCTCGGCTGTGAGACGTCTATAGCGTGTATACTGAAGGAGCAACTGGACCAAGCTGACAGATGTGTGGTCTCTCCTCCAGGAGGCTCCTGTTCGGACGCGGAGCACAAGCTCTTCTCTGTGATCTTCTCCAGCTACAACCAGCACATCCGGCCGGTGGAGAACGTGACCGACCCGGTGGTGGTGCAGTTCGAGGTGTCCATGTCCCAGCTGGTCAAAGTGGTACGTGCAGCTGACGTCCGTTAGCCCCGTGAGTTACGCGCCACGCCGCCTTCAATGGCTTTGAGAGGACCAGACCCCCGAGGAGGGAGGCGCTCCGTCAGAAGATGGGGGCGGGGGGGTTGTTGTTGTTGGTCGAGACAAGATGGGGGACCTCAGCTGTCTGAGAACACCTCTCACTCCATCACTCCATCACTTCATCACTCCATCACTTCCCGTGATCACCTCTGGGTGTAGCAGGAGGTTCTCCAGATATCGTTGGCATGCAGGCGGATGTTGATGATGTAATGGTAAATGTGTGTATGTATGTGTGTGTGTGTGTGTGTGTGAATTGATTTGAGAAACAGAGACACAGGAATGTGGAGATGGAGAGAGACAGAGGATGGAAACATTATTTGTCTTTCCTACAATGCAACTCTCTCTTTCTTCTGGTGTTGGGGCGTAAAACAGACCTAAACTGGTCTTCTCTGTCATCGTTTAGAGCACAGGTGTCAAACACGAGGCCCGCGGGCCAAATGCGGCCCGCCGCTTCGTTTTATGTGGCCCCTGAGGGCTTGAAAGACGCGTGATCACCATTTTCTCTTTAAAAAATTAAAGAAAGAATTCACGTGCTTTTATTTTGAAGGTTTCAAAATAAATGGATTTATGTTGTAATATTGGAGACATTTCCTAATGTACGACACGTCTACACTCAAATAAACAATAATCAAATACAAAGAGAGTTATTTAACAGTATGGTTGAGGAGTCATAAAGTGTTTCTGGCCCTTTAAGAGGGCGGCCATGATGTGGCCGCGGTGAACATGAGTTTGACGCCCCGGGTCTAGAGAATAGGGGTGACTTGTGTTTATATGTCCTCATGTGGGGTGAACACACGTTTTCCATATTGATTAAAATATTAAACTGTTCTCCCAAAAACATAAACATCTTCTACAACATTGAGGACAGCCTCTGACTAAAGGAACAGCCCGGGTCTCCGTCAGGTGCTCCGCTGATTTTATTTGAAGCATTTCAATGAAATCATCGTCGTCTTTAAATAAATAAACTACAGCAAAGGAGACTTGAGCTGCAGTTCGGCATATATGCAGTTTCCCAATCGATGTATTTTTTAAATGTAAGTTTCATTCATTCAATCATTTTATTTTAAGTTTTTCCGAGTTACACCAGACAATCAAAAACAACAACGAATAAATACAAATTACATATAAATCAACTATACGAACAATCAGAAAAGAAAAAAAACATTTAAAACAAACATTTAAAATAAATAAAAACACAAACATAAATCATAAATCCTCATCTTCCATATTGAACCAACTATAAAAATCATTCAGTCACTTAATCTTCAATTAAAAAAAACTTATCAGCACTCCGAGAGTGCGTTCAGGTGCGTTCAGTTGCCGACAGAAACCGTGGGTCCTCTGTGTGTTTCTGCACTGATTTGACGATGCGATACAGATGCGTGTGCCGTTAGCTACCAGGATGCTATAGCCTCCCGAAAGATAACCCAGCGACCTCTCGGCTCCAGCTGTCATTCGGCGATGCTTCAGGCGTGGAGGACACAGGTGCGTCTCTCTTAATCATCTTCTCAGGCCTACACGGCGGTTCTGACCTCTGACCTCTGACCCCACATCCGACGATGCTCAGCCAATTAGCCCGTGACAGTGTTCTTACTCTAAGATGTTAGCATGACTTGTTGTTTTCTTCTTCTTCATTATCAATTCTGCTCTGTGTTTCAGGACGAGCTCAATCAGATCATGGAGACAAATCTGTGGCTGAGGCATGTAAGTGGACCTTGAAGAAGGACAAGGGGTATGGATGCGGGATGCTTTGGGGCTGGATGACAGGTTGAGTTCTTCATGGGATCATGGGACGCTCTTCAGGCACATTGATCCATCTAGGCCTATTTTATTTTTTAGATTTGTAAAAAAAATGTAAATCATTGAATTTTTTGAAAACAAAACAATTTGACTGGGATTATATTTGTTGACAAAATAAAATATTTAATTATTTTGAAAATAAAAAAAATTAAATCATTGAATTTTTTTTAAACAAAACAATTTCACTGGGATTATATTTTTTGACAAAATAAAATATTTAATTATTTTGAAAATAAAAAAATGTAATCATTGAATTTTGGAAAACAAAACAATTTAATAATTTTATTTTTTGGAATATAAAAAAAAAATCCCACAAAACTATTTGACTGGGATTATATTTTTTAGAAAAAATACAATATTAAATTATTTGGAAAATAAAAATAAATAAATCATTGAATTTGTTTTAAACAAAACTATTTGAATGGGATTATATTTTTTGACAAAATAAAATATTACATTATTTGGGGATTTTGTGGCCAATTTTGGAATAATTTCCATATTTTCCATATTTCCATATTCCTTCTGACGGTGGGACAGAAACTTCTCCAACACGCCGATTCAACTGATTTCATAATCACGTGCAACATAAATAAAGTGGTGTGCGCCGTGCGGCTTGACAGTTTTGTTGCAATGATGCAAGGTGACAGCGAACCAGATCAAAGGGGGCGGGGCATGTCTCCAATGAGCCAATCACACCGTCCATGTTGATGACAGGTTGAGCTGCAGTTGCTCCTCGGTTCTGAGAGTTGAAGCGACGTTATTTTGATGTTTATCGTTTTAGTCTCTCTCTGCACTGACGGTCCAAATCTTACGAGCCGTAAACACTTCCTGCTTCTTCATTTAATCTGTCTTTAGTCTTTCTGAGGTCGCTTTATGAGGCTCACTGTCTGCGGCTGTCCTCAAGAGACGGTGGAAAACAGTCGCGATGGGACCATAAAACACGCCGTAAAGCGCGCTCCGTTATGCCTCTTCTCTGACGGCATGCGGCGTAAAGTCTGGTTTATACGCCACAGAGGAACACGATCACCTCAACAGTTTACAAGAGATGGCTTTAAAGTCTGTAGAGTAACAGAGAATCACGACTGGGGTCCTCCTGGCTTTTATTCCACATTAGTGGCTTCATGAAGACGTTAACGACAAACCGGTTTAGTTTAAACTGTTTGGGAATACTAAATATCGCTCGCCTCCACTGCGCCTGCAGATGTGGCCTCCTTGAACCTGCTAGGGTTTGTTTCTCTGTGGATTCATACAGACGTTGATTATCCTTGTAATCCAGATCAGAATGATCCGGATAACCGAATCCCCCTGTCCTCAGCCACGGATCAACCCGATCCATCACGGTATTTCAAAACTTTACCGGATTGGATCAGAGTGATCCTGATTTTTAGGATCAAACTGATTCCAGATTTCCCACGAAAGTTTTGAAATACTCAACAGCAGTGTTTGATCCGGATCATCAAAGGCAGGATTGGATTACCAAATCTGAATCTAAATCCTCAGGATCAGATTTGCTTTGAAATACCCGTTTTTGAGATCTGATCAGGATTAAATCCAATTGATTTTGGCAACCCTCTGATACTGAAGGTGGATATTTATGGTTTTGAGTTAAAATTGTAACTATCGGATGGAATAGCAAAAACATTTTAAGATCCCATCGTTCTTTTTTTTAACATTGGTTCAATTTTTAAAAAAAAAAAATTATTTGTCTAACTATTCAGACTTTTCTGTCATTTTTTTCCTTCTTTGTCCCAGATCTGGAATGACTACAAACTCCGATGGAATCCGAAGGACTTTGGAGGTGTGGAGTTCATCCGCGTGCCGTCCAACAGGATATGGAAGCCCGACATCGTGCTCTACAACAAGTGAGAACAACAACAACAACAACAACAACAACAAAAAACGCACAAATGGATCACAATCCCAGTTAGGATACAGGATCGCTGCACAATGGCAAACTAAATCATCATTCTTTTGGTTTGCAATATAATAGGTCAGTGGTCAGCAGTTCCGTCTTCCAATCGGGAGGTTGGGGGTTCAATCCCCGCCCCACTCAATGTGTCCTTGAGCAAGACGCTTAACCCCCTTTATGTATATATATATATATATATATATATATATATATATATATATATATATATATATATATATACATGTATGTTTCATTTTACATACATATTTGCTTCATTTTGTATTTTATATTTTAATTGTATACTCTATATCTTTTAATCCAGTTTTTTATATTTTATTTTATATTTTATTATTGTGTGTTTAGTTCATTGGTGCTGCTACTATGACAACACATTTCTCCTTGGGGATTAATAAAGTATACAGTATATCTATCTATATATCTAGCTACACTACCGTTCAAAAGTTTGGGGTCATCCAGACAATTTTGTGTCTTCCATGAAAACTCCCACTTTTATTTATTAAATGAATACTAGATTAATACAAAATATAGTCAAGACAATGACGAGGTTATAAATATTGATTTTCATTGTAAATATTAAAGTTGTTCTTCTAACTTGTGGCTCAAAGGAAGGCCAGTTTTAGAGCTTCTCTCACCAGCATAACTGTTTTCAGCTGCGCTCACATAAAAAGGCTTTCAATGTCAAGGAATAATCTGTTTGTGGAAAATGGAAAATAAAAAGTTATACTTTTTTTAAGGTTTCAAGGGGGTTCTACCCCTCTGCTCGTCTTCTAAGGCGATAACACAACGTACCACTAGAACATGGAGATGGGCCTCTACACACCTCTGTAGAGACTTCATTAAAAAACTGAGAATAGTCATTTACCACATTAACTATGTAGAGAGAGTATTTCTGATTAATTAATGTCATTTTCATTGGAAACAATTGTTCTTTTTTCTTTTTTCTAAGTGACCCCAAACTTTTGAACGGTAGTGTATATCTATCTAACTGTCTATCTATCTATATCCTTCAGTTTGCTCTCCGTCACCTCCTTCTCTTCTTCTATTCCCTCGACCGTTCTCCTCTTCCTCTTTCTCCCTCTCCCTCTTCTACCCCTCCACCGTTCTCCACCTCCTCTCCCTCTCCCTCTTCTCTTCCCTCCACCGTTCTCCACCTCCTCTCCCTCTCCCTCCACCGTTCTCCACCTCCTCTTCCTCTCCCTCCCTCTCTCCCCTCCCCCCCTCCGTTCTCCACCTCCTCTCCCTCTCCCCCTTCTATTCCCTCCACCGTTCTCCACCTCCTCTCCCTCTCCCCCTTCTATTCCCTCCACCGTTCTCCACCTCCTCTCCCTCTCCCCTTCTCCCCTCCACCGTTCTCCACCTCCTCTCCCTCTCCCCCTTCTATTCCCTCCACCGTTCTCCACCTCCTCTCCCTCTCCCCCTTCTATTCCCTCCACCGTTCTCCACCTCCTCTCCTCTCCTCTTCTCTCCCCTCCACCGTTCTCCACCTCCTCTCCCTCTACCTCTTCCCTCCACCGTTCTCCACCTCCTCTCCCTCTCCCCTCCCCTCCACCGTTCTCCACCTCCTCTCCCTCTCCCTCTTCTCTTCCCTCCACCGTTCTCCACCTCCTCTCCCTCTCCCTTCTCTTCCCTCCACCGTTCTCCACCTCCTCCCTCTCCTCTTCCCTCTCCACCGTTCTCCACCTCCCTCTCCCTCTCCCTCTCTCCCCTCCCCCTCCTCTCCTCCACCTTCTCCCCTCCCTCCCCTCCCCTCCACCTCCTCTCCTCTCCCCTCCCCTCCACCGTTCTCCACCTCCTCTTCCTCTTCCTCTTCTCTCCCCTCCACCGTTCTCCACCTCCTCTCCCTCTCCCTCTTCTCTTCCCTCCACCGTTCTCCACCTCCTCTTCCTCTTCCTCTTCTCTCCCCTCCACCGTTCTCCACCTCCTCTCCCTCTCCCTCTTCTCTTCCCTCCACCGTTCTCCACCTCCTCTTCCTCTTCCTCTTCCTCTTCTATTCTGAAGGGTTATTTGGGAGTTTTTCCTGGTCCGATGTGAGGTTTTGGGGCAGGGATGTCTATGTGTACAGATTGTAAAGCACTCTGAGACAAATTTGTAATTTGTGAAATTGGGCTATGCAAATAAACTGAATTGAATTTTTTTTGAATATCCCCTCCACCGTTCTCCGCCTCCTCTCCGTCTCTCCTTCAGCGCGGTCGGCGACTTCCAGGTGGACGACAAAACCAAGGCCCTCCTCCGGCACAACGGCGACGTCACCTGGATCCCGCCGGCCATCTTCAAGAGCTCGTGCAAGATCGACGTCACCTACTTCCCCTTCGACTACCAGAACTGCACCATGAAGTTCGGCTCGTGGACCTACGACAAGGCCAAGATCGACCTGGTGCTCATCGGCTCCACCGTCAACCTCAAGGACTTCTGGGAGAGCGGCGAGTGGACCATCATCGACGCGCCGGGCTACAAGCACGACATCAAGTACAACTGCTGCGAGGAGATCTACACGGACATCACGTACTCGCTGTACATCCGCCGGCTGCCGCTCTTCTACACCGTCAACATGATCATCCCGTGCCTCCTCATCTCCTTCCTCACGGTGCTCGTCTTCTACCTGCCGTCGGACTGCGGCGAGAAGATCACGCTGTGCATCTCCGTGCTGCTGTCGCTCACCGTGTTCCTGCTCGTCATCACCGAGACCATCCCGTCCACCTCGCTGGTCATCCCGCTGATCGGCGAGTACCTCCTCTTCACCATGATCTTCGTCACGCTCTCCATCGTGATCACCGTCTTCGTGCTGAACGTCCACTACCGCACGCCGAAGACGCACACCATGCCGCGCTGGGTGCGGAGCGTGTTCCTGGGGCTGTTGCCCCGGGCGATGTTCATGACCAGGCCGGAGAGGGACCCCGAGAAAGTGGCGGCCGGCGATGTCAAGGCGATGCGTTCGAGGCCCCGCGGCGTTCCTTCGTCCGGCGCTCTGCAGAAGCGCCGCAAACCTCAGCAAAGCCTGACGGGCAGCGCGGCGTCCGGCTCCGCGAACCGCCAGCGTTTCTACGACAACGCCGAGCTCTCCAACCTCAACAACTTGAGCGGAGACTCGGTCAAAGGCGGCGGCGGCGGCGGCGGCTCGGCGCTCTCGTGCCGCGAGGGACGATGCGGATGCCGCCGCTGGCACCGGAGGTGCAGCCAGGTCCTGCCCGCGGACTCCAGGGGAGGGGGAGGGGGCGGGGCTCTGGGCAGCCTGGGGGCGCTGGCCGGCGGCGGCGGCGGCGGGGAGGGGGAGTCAGTGCTCCAGCTCCGAGTCCCTGGAGGGAGGGACGCCGTCCCCGCTGCCGCTGTCCCCCGAGGTCCGGGACGCCATCGACAGCGTCAAATACATCGCGGAGAACATGAGACTCCAGAACGAGGCGAAGGAGGTGAGTGACGCCACAGCTCACGTCACTTAATTCTGTAAAGCCCGATATCACAGATTACTAATTTGCCTCGGAGGGATTTACGATCCGTCCAGATTAAGACATCCCTGACCTTTGACCTCACCCTGATAATGCCTCTCTAGCATTTTGCTATCTGAAAGATGGGAAGCCACGTAGCAATTCATATTTCAGTTTATTTTGTATAATATTAATAATAATACATACAATTTCTATAGCGCTTTATTTTTTATAGCCTGATATTACGCATTTTTCCTCAAAGGGCTTTATAGTCTGTACACATACGAGATCCATGACCTTTGACTTTTCACATCGGATCAGGAAAAAACTCCCGAGAAATAGATTTTTTTTTTCACAAGGGTAAAAATGTGAAGAAACCTTCAGGAGAGAAACATAGGAGGATCCCTCTCCAAGATGGAGAGAATAATAGACGTCATGTGACCAGAAGGAATCATTACAGAGTTATAACACATTCAATGAGGATGACAGAGTGTATGAAGAGTTGGTAGTCGGCATAGACCTCCACGATCCAGACCTCCACGATCCAGACCTCCACGATCCAGACCTCCACGATCCAGACCTCCACGATCCAGACCTCCACGATTTAGACCTCCATGATCCAGACCTCCACGATCCAGACCTCCATGATTTAGACCTCCACGATCCAGACCTCCACGATCCAGACCTCCACGATCCAGACCTCCATGATCCAGACCTCCATGATCCAGACCTCCACGATCCAGACCTCCACGATCCAGACCTCCACGATCCAGACCTCCATGATCCAGACCTCCATGATCCAGACCTCCACGATCCAGACCTCCACAATTTAGACCTCCATGATCCAGACCTCCATGATCCAGACCTCCATGATCCAGACCTCCACGATTTAGACCTCCACGATTTAGACCTCCATGATCCAGACCTCCACGATTTAGACCTCCATGATCCAGACCTCCATGATCCATCAGGCGGATGGAGGTAGAGAGGAGAGGAGGGGGGCGGGGCACATGCTTAGTATACAAACTATTCATACACTCTGTCATATTCATTGAATGAGTTCATGTAACTCTGTGATGATTCCTTCTGGTCACATGACGTGAGGAAGCAGAGTTAGTCATGCGATGGAGAGATGAGAACCCATCCATAAAGCGTTCCAGTAAACGTTGATAAGGTCTCCACATCATCGATAATCCTTCTTCTTTCCCACGGTGATCCTCTCCCAGGTTCAGGATGACTGGAAGTACGTTGCCATGGTGATCGACAGAATCTTCCTCTGGGTGTTCGTGCTGGTGTGCATCATGGGAACCGCCGGCCTCTTCCTGCAGCCGCTGTTGCTTTGGGACGACATTTAAATCGAGAAGAGCTAGAAACTCACATTTTGTTTTTAACACGCCGAGCCGGAGGAAAAACAGAGTTAAGTTTAAGTTAATGTGTTTTTACGGATGGAGTAGATACCTTTCTGTTGGAATAAGTGGTTTTAACCCTCCTGTTGCCTTCACATTTACTAACATACAGTATTTTACCGTCGGGGTCAATTTGACCCCAGCTATTAAAACCTCCAGAAAATGATTAGAATGAATCATGTTTCCCAAGTTTAAGTGTGAGTTACTTTGTTTGTTTGTTGACTACCTAAATAGCCCTTTAAATTTATTTAAAAAAATTATATTTCTTATATGTTTGACACAGTGAAAAACAGCCAAAGAACATCAACGTTAAATATTGAAGGGGTTCAAATTAACCCTAAAGGTAACAGGAGGGTTACAACAGTTTAGCTCCACACCTCCTTTTATTAGTTGTTTTCATCCTGTCTGACTAACTATCACGTCATTCCAGATCCTGCTTCCCACCTCGTTAGTCCCTCATTCCCTTCACCTGGTCTTCACCTGCCTCTGGCCACTCCCACCTCGTTAGTCCCTCATTACCTTCACCTGGTATTCTCCTGCCTCTGGCCACTCCCACCTCGTTAGTCCCTCATTCCCTTCACCTGGTCTTCACCTGCCTCTGGCCACTCCCACCTCGTTAGTCCCTCATTACCTTCACCTGGTATTCTCCTGCCTCTGGCCACTCCCACCTCGTTAGTCCCTCATTCCCTTCACCTGGTCTTCACCTGCCTCTGGCCACTCCCACCTCGTTAGTCCCTCATTCCCTTCACCTGTTCTCTCACCTGCCTCTGAAAAACAGCCTGGGGTCAAATTGACCCCAAAGAACATCGACGTTAAACATTGAATGAGGTCAAATTGACCCTAAAGGTAACAGGAGGGTTAAAAAAACAATAGCAAAGTCCATGGTGGCCAGTTTGTTGTTTACAAAGTAGTTCTTCAGGAAATAGCGATATAATCCACACGCAGGAGGTCTGCACACTGCTGGGCTCTCAATACATGATGTATTTATCCTTTTCTCGGCTTAATGAGGAAACATTTCAATGTTCCTCAGGCGAGTGTGAAAGAGAAAGCAACCATTTCTCATAGAGACTGGTTAAGATGTTTTTGAAAAGTAAATAATGGAAACTAATTCAAATTGAGTGAATTTGAAGCAGCTCATTTCACATAAAGAAAGAGTTTACACACGTTCACATATACAACCATTGTGACTTGTGAGTAAGTAGGTACAGTTTATTTATAGTGCACAACGTGTCACAAAGTGCAGTACAATAGTCAATTAAAACAATTTAACAATAAAAGAGGCCAAAAATGTTCAACAGCTAAAAGAGCAAAAAGTACAATACACTGTAAAAGATGGTGCAATAAAATAAATAAACACAGAAGATAAAAAGGCCATAGAATATTTAAATTAACCAAATACCAGAGTAAACAGGAATGTCTTGAGATGGAGTTTAAATGATAATATTGAATCTGAAAAAGTTTCATATCACCAGTAAAGTTTGGTAATTTCTTCTTTAGATGTTTAGTCCACATTGAGTGTGATGCCAAAAAAAGAAATCGTATTTATGAAGATAACAGAAGAAGAAAGAAGCATTTCACAACATGTCTTTCCATGTTCCTGAGAGCATCGCCGGTGTTCAAAGAGTGACACCATGTGGCGAATCTGTGCTACTACAAGTGATAACGTTACTCTGATTGTTGAAAAGAGTTTCTGGGTTCCTAGGGTCATGTAAAACCTGGAAAAGTCATGGAATTTAAAAATAGTTATTTTCAGGCCCAGAAAAGTCATGGGAAAAATTTTAATCATGGATATTTGTTATAATCACATGTTCATTTACGCCGAGTTTGAAATAATTAATATGTTTTTTAAAGAAAGATGCTCAAAATATAAGCCGACGTACGCTCTCAATGCGCAAAATGTTCTACATGTTTCATGTTTTTACCGAGATTTCAGTTTGGTCATGGACATTTGGTTTAAAGTTATGAAAAAGTCTTGGTAATCCACCGGTCGAAACGTGTAAGAACCGATATGTGTTTTTATTACGCAACCAAACAAAAAGGTTTTGAGAACAAATTTCTCATTTGTAAGTAAATTCATTTTTAGTTTTGCTGAATTTGGTGCTGCAAATCCAAAATATTTTCTCTCAAATGAAAAACATTTGCCATGCGACCCGTGTTGTCATCTTCTCGGTCGTAACATTCCCAGATGTAACATTGTCTGTAAAGTTATACTAGTAGTTTATGCTTTTGAGGCTTCCACCACGAGAAGAATATCGTCTACAATTCGTTTGATATGTAAACTGGATATTTATATTTATGCCCTGAAAGTATTCAATGTGTAGAAAAACACATACACATATTTCAGTTCTGTTTCAATCACATATTCCTGTGAATAAATATGCTAAAGACATGATCCACTAAGGTGTAAGGTGTTCCCTCGGTTGTATTTGTGGTTTCTCTGACCCAGGGAGGTCATTTCAAGGAGGCCGGGAGGTTCCTAAGGTCAAGGGCCGATATTGTATTCCTCTTTTTTCTGCTTCTAATCCTAACAAATATGAAATGTTTTTCTCTGTTTGCACCTCAGCTCTAAAGCTGTCAGCATACATGGTTACCTTTTAAAAAAACTATTTCTTTAGGTTTCTGCTCGACATAAGATACCCAAACTAAAAAGGCACAAAGGCTATTTGAATAAAGTCTGTGTTGTAATAAAGGCAACACGTGAAGTTTTGCTCAGATGTGTAAATATTCGTATATACACTACCGTTCAAAAGTTTGGGGTCATCCAGACAATTTTGTGTCTTCCATGAAAACTCAGACTTTTATTTATTAAATGAATACAAGATTAATACAAAATATACTGAAGACATTGACAAGGTTATAAATAATGATTTTCATTGTAAATATTAATGTTGTTCTTCAAACTTGTGGCTCAAAGGAAGGCCAGTTTTAGAGCTTCTCTCACCAGCATAACTGTTTTCAGCTGCGCTCACATAAAAAGGGTTTCAATGTCAAGGAATAATCTGTTTCTGGAAAATGCAAAATAAAAAGTTGTAAAAAAAAATGAAAAAAGGGTTTCAAGGGGGTTCTGGTATTCTAAGGCAATAACACAATGTACCACTAGAACATGGAGATGGGCCTCTACACACCTCTGTAGAGACTTCATTAAAAAACAGAGAAGTCATTTACCACATTAACTATGTGTAGAGTGTATTTCTGATTAATTCAATGTCATTTTCATTGGAAAAAACTGTGCTTTTTTTCTTTTTTCTAAGTGACCCCAAACTTTTGAACGGTAGTGTATGTTACTGGTTAACAGTAAATAAAGATGAAATGCAGCAACAAGAGAAGTTTCATGTTCACCTATAGTGGGAAAAAGCACTTTCAGGTTGATTATCTCTTGGAAGGATGAACAGAAAAGGTTCAAATTAATCCAGATAATAGCACAGTGTGTGAACAGTCTGTCTGCAAAGTGTAACTTGGAGAAAGTGAAGCAGAACAATGTTAGAGAGTTTTAAGTAAAGATAATTTAAGCGAGGTCTCTAAAATGGACATTTTTGTACGTTGGAGCAACATCTGTGACATTTTTCTTTTCTCCTGTACCAAACAATATATTTCACTTGTATATGACTTATGGTGTTCAACGTTTTTCTTTGGTTATTAATCAAAGAGGCTGATGGAAATTACACTTAAATTACAATCTCCATGTTCCCAAAACACGTAATATGTCTATGTTATTATTATATATATGTAGTGTGAGTGTGGGCGTCCCGACTGATGCCTGCATGACTCTCAGCACGTCATCTGTCTGATTCCTATTAAACAACTAAAAATCGGGAGCAGATGGCGAGCTATGTGATTACCAGAAGATCCAGCCCATATTTAATTGAATGCTGGCGGGGAAGCACAGACAGATACCAGCTCTCTGCCCCATCTGATAAGAAACCCCTCGTCTTAATTAATTTAATTAAAGCTCACACAGAGGCCGTGTGCGTGACTCATCTGCAGGAGATCTGCCGGGGCAGATATGATGAACGAAAAGAAGGAGCTTTGAAAGGTATTGAGGGGATTTTAGATGTAACTGGAACAAAAGAGTCTCGAGATGCACAGGAAGTGGCTCAGTGTGTGTTTGAGCCACCACAACCTGAAGGTTCCTCAAGCTGCTGTCTGCAGTTACATCGCTTATGACCATGATCATGATCACCATCCTTCTATTTGAGGACGTCGACAATGATGTTTCAGTGTTTATGTGCAGAGAAAAGGATTCATGTGGCTTCTTTTCCTTCGAAGTGCTCAAATCCGGTCACTAGTCAAAACTATCAGTGAGCGATACAATTTCAGAGAACTCGTCTGTGATTGTATCGCATTGTTTGATTTATGAATTTAACTGTCTTAGGCTGTATTTTGAAGGAAACATTTTATTTTTATTTTACAATGTAAACATTAATTGTTTGTGTGCAGAGAAAAGACTTATTGTGGCTTATTTTCCTTCGAAGTGCCCAAATCCGGTAACTAGTCAACACTAGCAGTGAGCTTTCATTTCAGAGAACTCGTCTGTGATTGTATCGCATTGTTTGATTTATGAATATAACGGTCTGTCTTAGGTTGTATTTTTAAGGAAACATTTAGGTTTTGTTTGGAAAAAAATGTGACAATGTAAACATTCATTGTTTGTGTGCAGAGAAAAAGACTTAATGTGGCTTCTTTTCCTTCGAAGTGCTCAAATCCGGTCACTAGTCCAAACTAGCAGTGAGCGATACAATTTCAGAGAAGTCGTCCTTGATTGTATCGCATTGTTTGATTTATGAATTTATCTATCTGTCTTAAGTGGTATTTTTAAGGAAACATTTTTTTTTTGTTTTAAGGCAACAGATGTTTGTTGCCTTGAAAAGCGAACATCTCGTAAAATAGAATAAACCGTAATCTGGACAGTGTCACGTTTGTTTGTAGGGGTCGGCCTGTGTGTAAGTGATGCGTGACATTATGCAACACAACCAGGAATCCCTTCCTATTCCTAGTGGACAAGGTACACCTCTTTTTAGGTTGTAATTTTAAACAAATTCAAATTTTAAATTTTAAATTTATTGACAATGTAAAGAAAATATCTTTTGAACTATTTCATTGTTTTTAATTGGAATGTTTACATATTTTGTTTTTTTTTCAATATAAAAACTTATTTTTTAATTATCTCATTGTTTATGTGAAAATAAAATATTGAATGTGGCTTCTTTTCATTCAAAGTCAAATCAAGTCACTAGTCAAAACTACCGGTGAGCTTTCATTTCAGATTACACATCTGTTATTTTTAGCCCACTGAGTTATTTATAAAATAATCTGTCTGTCTCTGTTTACAACAACCCAATGCAACTGATATCCTTTTTCTCTCGTGGCACCAGCAGAAAAACTACCAGCGAGAACAAAGACCTTCGTGCAACCTGCAGCCCGTTTGGGTTCAAGAGGAAGATCACGGTTTATCTTTATTTATGTCAAGAACACTTTTGGATCAATGAAGAGATCAATGCTGCAAAACGACACCACCTTCACCACCCGGAGAGCTGGCCTTTATCACAGTGGGAACTACAGCTGAGTTTACTCCATCAGGATCGATTCTCCAAGAGAGGAGACGATGCGATGCTGGTTCCAAATTTGACATTGTTAAAAACACTTTTTGTTAAAAGTAGGACACTTTTTTATAGTTTCTTGTCATTTTTGTATTTATTCTTTCTTTTTTGTGTTTTTTAAGGCACACATCTGACAACCACAAGAGGGCGAAAAGCCAAAAAGGACAGAACCACATCAAAGCTACATTTCCATTATTCCCTAAAGTCTTGTAGTTTTCATGATGAAAAACATTCATTTAGTTCACTAAAATAGGATAATTTCAAATTTCTAAATAAAATGCTGCACAAAGAAATCTATTATATATAAGTCACACAATCTAATACAAATGGAAAGCATACAGTCCCTGAATGATCAGCCCCTATCTCAATATAGGTCAAATACAGAAATTTCCAAACTGTGACAAATAAAATAAAACTACATTTCCATTTATTTCATAAATATATTTCCTGTAGTGTTCATAATGAAAAAACATCCATTTAGTTTGTGATTAGTCCCGTTTCACTTTATATATTTATGTATATGTTTTGTTTCCACAAATTAGGTCAAAGGTCAAATACAGAAATATCCGACTGACAAATACAATTTATATACATTTTTATTATTCCATAATAATAGGGGATCTAATCGTTCCTGTAGTGTTTATAATGAACAACATTGATTTAGTTCACACACATACTTCACTAAAATAGGATCATTTCAAATTTCAAAATAAAATGCTGCATAAATTTACATTTAAAAAAATGTCGAATGATCGAAGTCCCAAAATCTATCACAGATGGAGAACACACATCCCCTGAACCCCTAGTCCCGTTTCACTTTATACCTACACACTGCGGTGCACAAACACCTGGTGAAAAGGAACACAGGCAGAAGCAGGAGCAGCCCGGCTGCAGCCAGGAAGAGCCCCACGTCCAGCGAGTGGTACGAGTACCAGGGCATCCGGTAGGCCTCCGTTCTCAGGTGAGCTGCACCTTTGTGCCTCATGACGAACTCCACCCAGAAGAGGGCGGCGTCCAGCGGCTCCACGGGCCGATCTCTGTGCAGCCCGGAGAGCCTCTGCATGTTCTCCCTGTAGGACGGCTCCTGCAGGACTTCCTGCACGGCCTTCAGGAAGTTGTTGTCTTTGTCCACGGTCTTCATGGTCAGAAGCTTCGCCGCTCCTTTCTCCTGCAGACGCAGCAGGTTGTCGTACTGGTCGAAGAACACCGGCAGACCCACGACTGGGACTCCGTGATAAATGGCTTCCTGGACTCCGTTGGTTCCTCCGTGAGCCACAAAAAGTTTCATCTTGGGATGTCCCAGAAGGTCATTCTGGGGCATCCAGTCGACGATCAGCGTGTTGTTGCCCAGAGTGGCCGGTCTGACCCCTTTGTGCCTCCAGATGACCTTCTGGGGCAGTTTAGCGAAAGCTGCGGCGATCTCATCGGTTATTTCAGCAGGGATCTCGTTCACGAACGTCCCCAGAGACATGACGATGACCCCGTGCTCTCCGGAGCTCTGCATGAACTCCTCCAAGTGGTCAGGGAGAGGTAGTGCAGGTTTACATTGGAACCCTCCGATGTAGACCACGTTGGGCATGGTGGGCCGAGGGAACTCGAACACAAAGTCCACTCTCATGAGCCAAATATCTGCTGCTTGTAATAAATCAATATATCTGACCTCTGGGCCAAAGAAGCGGTCACAAACAGCTTGATACTGCGACTGGATTAAAAGTTTGTCCTGAACTTGCCAAATGAGAGAGAAAAAGTGATTTTTGACTCTTTGGATGAAAGTCATGTTGTCTGTCAGTCCTGAGCCGGTGAGCGGGACATACGATAAAGGGGAAGGAGCGATGGCCATATGCGCCTCTCCGCTAGTTATAAACCGCACATTGTAGATCAGAGGCACCTTAAGAGCATGAGCCAACATGATGCCTACACCCCACGCCGGATCCGTGAAGACCAGGTCGTACTTTCTCCCCTTTAAAGTGTCCATTAAGTCTTTATCTTCAAACATGTCTGTAGCCATTTTGCATATTATTCTATTCATGCTAAACATGGCGGAGAACATCTCAGCCTGCAAACTTACAAAGCTCCACACTGAGCTCGCCACCCCCCTTTCTATGTCAATGATCTTTCTCAGGATGGGGTTGATGAAGTCGGGATTAAAGGCTTCGGTGACAGGGACCGTGATGGCGTTGTAGTGCGGAGAGTCTTCCTGGATGTACCAGCTCTTATCGCTTCGTATAACGTCCACAGAGTGTCCTCGAGAGTGGAGAGCCTTGATCATGATCTCCATGTTTACCCAGTGGCTTCCCTCTAAAGGGAAAATCAGGATATGACCTCCATGACAAATTCTCAACGCAACAAACAAGAGAAGGGAAGTTACATATATGTGGAAGGGGGGCATCTTTGACCTGAAGGGAACAAATAGATAAATAAAAAAACATCATTAATAATCACACTCTGGCCATGAAATACAATTAATTAACGTTTTCCTCTAGAATAGAATAATATAAATAGAATAGAAATATACTTTATTAATCCCCAAGGGAAAAATTGTTGACATAGTAGCACCGATTAACTAAACACAATAAAATATAGATATAAGAAAGAAAGTGACTGTGCATAAAGTATAGTATGCAAAGTGAAATAAAATATATATGTATATATACAACATATATGTAAATACAGCAATGTAAAATTAAATACAATATATATAACATATATATATATATATAGACAGTGTGCAAAATGCAAAGTGTGTGTATGTGTGTAGTGTAAATTAAATTAAATGAGTGCAGTGCAGATCAACAGTGTAAGTATGAATGTGAATATGTACAGTGAGTTATTGCAAGTTTCTGGCAGGAGGTGCTTTTTTCTAAAACCTCATGGCCGTTGGTAGGAATGTTCTCCTGTAGCGTTCCTTATGGCAGCGGAGCGAGACGAAGCGGTTGGAGAACGTGCTCCTGTCCCTGGAGGAGGTGATGGAGAGGGTGGTCCGGGTGGTCCAATATGGACAAAAGTTTCTTCAAAGTCCTCCTCTCCACCACCTGCTCCAGGTGCTCCAGCTTGCAGCCGGTGATGGAGCCAGCCCTCCTAATCAGTTTATTAAGATGGCTGGCGTCCCCGGCCCCGATGCTGCTCCCCCAGCAGACGATGGCGAAGTGCAGCACACTGGCTACAACCGACTGGTAGAAGATCTCCAGCAAAGGAAAATGACATACAAGAAGATCTGTAACATACCTGTTTTACATGAAGTAGCTCCGTGCATTCGTGTGCTTGGATGTTGGCTTGAAATACCAAAAGGCACAAATAATAAATTCCAGGGTGGATTATGGATAAGCTTTTCTTTAGGCTCAGAAATGGACAACAATGTGGCCTCTTTGTTGAAGCTACAAAGCTCACATCACTTTGGACTTTCCCCTCTCAGAGGTATAGGCACCGCCTCCCCCTTTTAGAGTGGTATGTTCCATTTCGTCACTGTCGTTAGGTAATGTAAAGATGTGTCCCCACCCAATGTTGAGTCTTTTTAAACTGAAATGACGAACATCGAAGAACCAGAACTGGTCTATGAAATCTCATTTATTCTAGCAAGAAGAGTCACCGTTACACGGAGTCCCTCAGGAGTCTGCCAAAGGTCAACTGAAAAGTCACCGTGACACGGAGTCCCTCAGGAGTCTGCCAAGGGTCAACTGAAGAGTCAATAAAACAACACAGGAGTGGGGACAAGGACTTGTGTACAGAGTCAAAACACAGGTTTAGCAAGGCTGTGAGAGATGCTAAACGACTCTCAGAGCTGCCAACTCTCACGGTTTTCGCCGTGTGACACACGCTTTTGCGTGTTTTCACACGCTCTCACGCCACATAATCAATTTCTCACGGCAAAATAAATTCTGATTTGGGCTGAAGCGCGTTGGTTCCTTTTTCAAACTCCGCAACGGTAGATGACGCTAAGGAGCGCATCTGTAAACCCGTTCGCTGCATACACATCTATTGACCCCAAAGAGTCCCGGAGTTAGCAGCAGAAGAAGATGTTCAGACAGACACAACGAGCAGAGACTACGGTAGGGCAGGGCTCTCAAGCCTCACGCATTGAGTGACAGTCACGCATTTCGGTCTTAAGTCACGCACTCCCGCCACACATCGTATTTATCACGCTGACAAAAAACCTTGACTATTTAATGTTTTAATGTACCGCAGTGCGCAAACTGCCAAACATGAGCTGGCCCCGCTGCCATCACCGTGAGGAAATCACGCGCTCCCTGGAGGTCTGCTGCAAGGTGCCATTTATCAGCCAATCAAAAAGAATAGCTGGGTTACACAATAGCCAATAAGAAAAAAAACTATCTGTAATCCAGCAACCAATGAAAATAAAGCATCAGTCACTGTTACCTGTCTTTAGAACTTGAGAGCCCTGTTAATGACATGTGGTTCAATTAAGTACTCACTCTCTTAAACTTTAAATCTTGAACGAAATAATTGTTCGTGTTTGTGTGTGTGATTGTGTGTGGTGATGTAAACTCAGCTGTCATAACAAGCAGGAGAGCACCTTGTTAAGCTGCCCACAGGCCTAGGAAAAGGACCCTTTCAAGTAAGATGTATTCTAAAGAATTTAACATAAAGACAGGACATTTGTGCAATAGAATTAGGCATGTTTTTGTAAATGAGAGTAGAGTTATTAAAAAAACTTTAAATTTTTTAAGGTAGCAAAGATGCCTCGTAAAAGACCTTTGCCAGGCCAGAATGCAGGTACAACATGGGTTCAACGCCAGATTAATTCAAATGTCCTGATATTTGAGCCACCAACGTGTATGGCTGCGTGCGCGGCAACATTTTCGTATGGATGTGAATGAATGTTGGTGGTGGTCGGAGGGGCCGTAGGCGCTGCTCATTGTTCTTGGGGACTTTAACAGAGCAAACCTCAGCAAAGAACTGCCTAAATACAGACAGCATATCAGTGTAGGTAGCACAGGGACAAAACACACTGACACTGCACACACTGTGTTGATGAAGAATGCATATCACCCAGTCCCCCTGCAGCTTGGGACTATCTGATGTCTTGTCTGGTCTGCCTTCTGCTCTCCAGCAGAAGAAAAAAAAAAAAAAAAGTGGTGTGAAGTGTGGAGAAGGAGATGGAGAGCCAGCCCCAATGGGGCCAAGCTCTCTGCTCCTGCCCCACTGATTCCACTGATTTTTTGCTGCTGCTGCTACAGACGACAGGCTGCCACTGACACTGTGACTACATCACATTCATTTTTGGGACATGTGTGTGTGTGCAAAAAAACCTTGCACATACACACAAACAAAATACCCTGGTGTTGCAGCACAGAGGAGGCAGCAGCCGGAGGGCTAAGAGGAGCCTACAGTGGTGGGGGACACAGTTCTCTACAACCAGGCCAGAAACTCCTGAGGGAGGAGATCAAAGCTGCTAAAGAAGAGCTATACTGATAAGCTAAAAAAGTTTTTTCAGCCAACCCTCCTCAGTCTCAAGAGAGGCCTCTCTCAAGTACTCAGACCATCCCCCCACACCCCCCAATCACCGTCTGGCCCGCGACCTGACGACCTGAATCTACTTCAACTGCAACAACTCCACTTCCCACCCACCACGCCCAAACCCCCCAAACAAACAATCATCTGCCTCCCTCACCTCCCCCCCCCCACCCCCCCCCCCCGGCCTCTTGAGAGGATGTGAAGAGGGAGGATGGCTCGAGAGAGACAGAGAAGATCGATCAGGCGGGCCCAGAGACAGGTCCCCCCCCTCTGCTGAAAAAGCCTGTGCTGACCAGCCCCCCCTTCACTTGGATCTTCAACCGATCCGCACACTGAGTGCTGTCCCTTCTCCCTTCAAGCGCCAAGCATGATCATCCCCCCCCAAGTCCCCATCCCATCCCAGGATTAAATGACCCCACCCCCTGACCCCTGTGGTCTGTCATCATGTCACCCCTGTAAGACTTGTGTTGACTGACCTGAAAGACATCACAGGCCCCCCCCTGGACCCCCCACTGGCCTGCTCGCCACCTCGGAATAATGAAACAATATGATGGTCACACGGTGGCTGCACTATATAACCCTGCACTACTCATAGGGGACAAGGGCAATGGGTTCCCCCAGGGACCAGCATTCTGCATTCTCAATGCCGGTCCCTCACTTCGACATCCATTCAATCTCATCCAGCTCACCCCACCAGCCCCCCTGTCCCGGGACAGCTGTGAGCCCACCTAGACAGGGCAGGTGAGGCTGAGGAGACAGACAGGTCAGGCAGGTGAGGCCCGGATCATGCCCAGGGACCGGTCTGTGCGCCTCCTGCTCTTCCTCTTCTCCTCTCTCTCTCTTCCTCTCTTCTCTCTCTGTTAAACTCCCTGACCCTCTGGACCTCTCCTGGTTAATCGGCCCCATCGCGAACGGTGACGAGTCTGTGAGCAGACGGAGAGGGGTGTGGAGGGTGACCTCTGTGGTGAGATGAGGTTGGACTGTGGGTGGTGGTCAGTGGTGAGACACACACTTCAGGAGGAGCTCCAGACCAGCACTGCCCCCAGCACACACACCTAGCACCCCCAGCACCAGGGAGACCTCCCAGGTTTCTGGGATCCCAGGGTGGTGGAGACCAGGGACAGGTTCCATCTTCTCCCCAACACAAACACCATCGGAAACATCAACCAGCATCCCTGCTCAGGAGTACCAGCTGCTCTACAGCTGCTGCCTACAGTGCCTGCCTGATCCCAGTCCGTCCTCTCATCCCTCACTCCATCCTGTGTCACCCCACTCCTGCTCCCGGATCAGCCACCAGACAGGACAGAGGCACACTACAGCGGAGGAGGAGAGAGAGGATGCAGAGGTCAGCCTGCCCTCCCAGAGCCTGCCTGCCAGGATCCCCTCGGGCTGCCTTGTACACCTGAAGCCGCAGGAAACACACCCTGGACACAACACACTCCACACCCTTTGCCCTGGACACAAGCAGTTCCAAGAGCTCGCTACTAACTCTCTCCCAAAAAAACAAGACTAAAAACAGCTGAAAAACTCTGAGCTCTGTCCTGATGAACAGTTGATCTCTGATTCCTCCATCTGCACTATTTGCACTTTTTTTTTTTTTTTAACTACTTATTTTTTTTTTTTTTTGAATATATTTTATATGTATCTAGTTTTTGTGTGTATGTATATGTATGAGAGAGTAAAGTGAAACCGAGATTCCATGTATTGAATTCTTTTCATGGCCATTAGCTGAGATGATTCTGATTCTGATTCTGATTCTGATTGGCTGCCATCTCCGTCAGTCTGCCCCAGGGCAGCTGTGGCTACTGATGTAGCTCACCACCACCGGGATGACAGTGTGTGTGGATGACTACTGGACTCTGGACTCTGTAAGCGACTTTGGGTACTCAGAAAAGCGCTATATAAATCGAAATGTTATGTTATTTTGGTCACCCCCGACAAAATCTCACTCCAAGGTTCTTTGAAAAGTTGGCAGCTCTGGACTCTACTCTGAGAAGCTACAACATCAGCTCTCAGCAAGCGACCCTGCTTCTGTCTAGAGAGGCTTAAGACAGATCATCAACTACAAGCCCAAAACCCCCCACTCCATGAACGAGTTCTACTCTAGATTTGAAAGACAATGGGACAGTCCTGACTCCTGACGCCATCCCACACCAACCAGCCCCAGACCACCAGACCCCCCTAATTATGTCTTTCCTCAATATTTGTATGTGAACTGAGCTGTTTGACATCTGTGTTCTTGGCTGGTTGAATTCTTAATTGTGTGGCTTTTCTTTTCTTGCGGCCTTATTGTCCACATTGTGTATGTTGACAACATCACAAACATTTACATCATCATATCCACGCCATACAAGTACGCTGAGTTTTCTCCTCCCGAGATGCAATAAAAGGACCAAAACCAGGCCTAACGTTCTTTATCTGCTTGCTTTTGTACTTTTATTGAAGCTCTCTTTTTTTTCTTGCAGTTGTAATGTGAAGACACGGCCACGTGGAGGCAGTGCAGGCTCAACCAATGGCTGAGCTCCTCAGCTGCTGGGGAACAGACTTCCTGGTGCTTGGAGGGAGTGTTGTGAACCGTAGGCCCTTTATTATTATTCCAAATCTCCATAAGTACATCATGTGAAGTATTTGCATTAAAACATCAATCAAATAACAAGACAGGTTTGGACTCGTTATAAGACACATTATACCAATGTATATGGAGCTAGCTGTTGTGCTAAGCTATCGTAGCTTAAACGCATCTAGGACCCAAAATGCCTCTGTACTGATCTGTTGCTGGATTCTATAATTCTGTAATTTTGATGCTATACAAAATAAACTGAATTCAATTCAATTGAAGTTAAATATATATAAGATATTAATAACTAAAAAAATGCTTTCCTTGCATGTTGAACTAAGTCTTGATTGGTTGGTCGTAAAATTTCCTTCAACAATTAGTTGGAGGAGAGTATTGGCATTGCCAATTTGGCAAATGTGTCCTCTTTAAGAATGGGCTTTACAAAATAAACTTAAACAAAATAAATATTGTGAAACAAACAGTGATGTTGACATTTTAAAAGGAGATGTTAATTGTATGAGAAAAAAATAAAAGTGGAAATGAAAGAACAAATAACTTGTATTCACAAGTGTGTGGGGGGGGGGGGACGAGGAGATGGACAGCAGGACACACACACACACACACATACACATTTAGACAGCTAATGCAGGAAGAAATATGTGTATTACTTTGTGTGTGATTCTTGCTGATCTGCCATTCTAGCATCTAAAGATAGGAAAACCAATTATAGAATTAATTGACAAATCTCTTAAAGGTCTCGGGACCTGCTGACTGGAACTGGAACCGTCAATTCTGCAAAAATAAATGTAACGGACCTCTCTCTCTCTCCTTGGAGAAGGGCGGCCATTCATTTCCTAACACTGTGGAAAGTAATTGCTGTCTCCCATAAAGAATGTGGGATTTGTCCTCGGGCAGAAAGGAAGGGCTGCCAGAGAAACTCAAGTCTGGGCAAGAAAGTCAAACTCTCCCTCCGACGCGTAGTCGAGCAGAACGAACCGAGACACGACGAAACCACGAGTGTCCCCAAAGAGTCTGTGTTCATGTATTCGTGGACAATTCATTCAGGGATGTAAGGAATGTTTGGTTCTCTTCTCTCGCTCTTTATTACAAACAAAACGATAACAACCTTGTTCCCTGTATGTGAAACTAGATTTACAGAAAAAGAAAAGTTGAATTTCATGAATAATGCCAACGAGATAAAGTGGTCATCTTTCTACGCGTGTATGTGGTATTTTAAATGAGAATAGAGCTATTCTCCTAGTATTCGTGTATCCGTCAATCTTGTTAGCGAGCTGCCATCAAATTCACCTAGTGCAATAAATAAAAGTATTGAAATTAATTGAATTCCACTCAATCGATATATTTAGCCTTAAATTATTCAAAAATATTCTACCTACCGACCTCAAAGATAAATCTCCATTCCATCATGACACCAGCAAGTATAGTGAAATGAATGCATTGAAATGTAATGTATATCTGAAATAGGGACACCACAAATGGGACATTTTTTGTATCATAATATATCAATTCATCTTTTCATTCATCTTTAAACTCAGAAATACAGAATTGTAAATCCATCTGAAACAAACAAACAAAAAACTAAAAATAATCTCTCTTTGAGATTAAATTCAGTAAACGAGGCCAACATCTGCAACTTGATCTCTGGCACGAATGCAGCGGAGAAACAGAGCAAGAGTCTATCTTGAGTGGTAATCACAGTATCTCAGTCTTTCAACACTCAAATAAGACCCGCGAGGAGCCGTTAATGTGCTCTGCGGTTAGTTGAACTGCGGTTCCTAGAGGGTGCTTCCAGCGTGGTTAGGGACGATGATGCTGGCCCATTTGTAAATAACAGGGATGAAGAGGAGAGCCGAGCCCAGGATGGACACCAGGAGGAAGGCCCAAAGGAACATCCGATCCAGGATTTGGGCTACATATTTCCAGTCTTGAACCACCTGGGACAAAACAAAAGAAAAGATAATATTCCATAGTTACAAGTCTATTCATCTATGTGGTGAGTTATAATATTCAATCTTGCAAGATTTATTTATTACAGACTTTGTCATAAATTAGTGAAAAGCATGGGGCCAAACAATTATTGTTACACACAGAAACATAATGTTTTTTAAATCGTTCTTTAACAGGTTTTGTGGTTCCAACCTTCACCTACTGGAGAAACATTCTTAAGTGTGAGGCACCATTATAGGTTATTTGAAGAACTCTTTAAGGAAATGGTTCTTTAAAGAACCCTGGTTTGAAAGATTATTTGTGGAAGCAGAAATTGTGCCGTAAATAACCATTTTTGTAAGGTTCTTTGAAGAACTATTAAAGGAAATGGTTCTTTAAAGAACCCTGGTTTGAAAGGTTCATTGTGGAACCAGAAATAGTGCCTTAAGAACCATTTTTTAAGGTGCTATGAGACATCTTTATAGGTTCTTTGAATAACTCTTTAAAGTAATGGTTCTTTAAAGAACCATGGTTTGAAAGGTTCTTTGTGGAACTAGAAATAGTTCCTTAAATAACCATTTTGTGCAGGTTCCTTGAGACACCTTTATAGGTTCTTTGATGAACTCTTTAAAGAAATGGTTCTTTAAAGAACCCTGGTTTGAAAGGTTCTTTGTGGAACCAGAAATGGTGCCTTAAAGAACCATTTTTTAAGGTGCTATGAGACACCTTTATAGGTTCATTAAATAACGATTTAAGGAAATGCTTTTTTAAAGAACCCTGATTTTAAAGGTTCTTTGTGGAACCAGATATAGAGCCTTAAAGAACCATTTTTTAAGGTTCTTTGAGACACTGTTATAGGTTCATTAAATAACTATTTAAGGAAATGGTTCTTTAAAGAACCCTGGTTTGAAAGGTTCTTTGTGTAACCAAAAATGGTTCTTCTATGGCATCACTCTGAAGAACCATTTTCAGTAGCAGATGGAACCATCATTTTCTGTGTGTAGTAACACTATTGACCATTTCTATTATTACCTATGGAGTTACAAACACCTACTCACCGCTCTGAGCTCATTGGCTTTAACCACGTGCAGCGTTATGTAGCGGATAGAATCCAAAGCTGACTCTAGGTTGTGTTTGGTGTAGAGCAGAGATGACAGCTTCGTCTTGCCCCGTCCCGCTGCTCGACCAATCCGGGCGACTCCGTCCCCGGCGTAGCGGTCGGCGTGGCTGCGCATGCACAGCAGCTTGGGCAGCCGGTGCAGGAAGATCCTCCTCACCCAGGGCGCCATGTCGTGGTGCGTCGAGGAGGACCGATGGTGGATGTTGATGGCAAAGACGGTGATGATGATGGAAAGCGTGACGAATATCATGGTGAAGACCAGGTACTCCCCGATGAGAGGGATGGCCTTCGAGGAGGAAGGGATGATCTCCTCGATGACCAGGAGGAAAACTGTGAGGGACACCAGGACCGAGGTGCACAGAGAGATCTTCTCGCCGCAGTTGGAAGGCAGGTAGAACACAAGTATGGTGAGGAAGGACAGGCCGATGCACGGGATGATGAGGAAGAGGGTGTAGAAAAGAGGCAACCTGCGGATGACGAAGAAGTAGGTGATGGTGGGATAGGTGGAGCTGCTGTCCGTCCTCAGGCCACGGCTACCTGTGGCCATCACTATCTCCCATTCCCCGTTGTCGAAATAGTCCTGCTTGTCCACGTGGAAGTCCTCCAAAATGATGTCCACCTGTTAAACACAGAGTTAAATCTCATGTCGCGACTCAAACCAATGCCCTATGGTGGAGCGAAGACTCACCTGGGAGCCGTCGTATGTCCAGGAGCCAAACTTCATTGAACAGTTTTGGAGGTCAAAAGGAAAGAAGGTGACATCGATGGTGCAGGCCGACTTGTAGTTGGCTGGCGGTGTCCACGATATGGTCCCATCGTACTTAACAACCGCCTTGGTGACGGTACCCTCGAAACGCCCATCTGAACTGTTGAAACATTGTTGGAACATCTACTTCAGGTACAGCTGCAAGTTTCTTTTAAGGACATTCTTTTTGGTCCCTTTGAATGATCGAGAGCTTTCAGGAAGAATATCGTGTACATTTTGAAGAGTATAATCGGAAATGTCCTTCCATATTGACACATACTTATCGTACAGTACGACGTCAGGGAGCCAGATCCTGTCAGAAGGGATTCGGATCGTCCTGATGCCCTGATAGTCATCAGGGTTCCATCTGAGTTTCCGGTCAAGCCACTCCTACGTTAAGAATGGAAAATGCAGGAAAAAAACTCATCAAAAGGGGCTTTAATAAAAGATCTGACATTTTTGTTAAATACGCTTATCCGTTGTATTTTTATAACAATGAGCCGAGGAGACAGCTAGTGTCTAGCGACCTTGGTTGGCACCCAGCTGTCACTCAAAGCAGCAAGGCCCCTCAAAGATGTATTAAACTAAAACTTTATTATTATCTTATCATTGTTTAGCAGCGAAAGTTGCCGCTTGGCTTGAGAGACATTTAGAAATGTTGTTACTTTTGGGAAAGAAACGCACCAAAGGGCCTTTAATAAAGGTTTGACATTTTGGGGGAAATAGGCTTATCCGTGTTATTGCCTTGAGCAAAATGGTCATTTTTATTACAATCATACGTCCGTCGCTAAGAAGCAACAGCCAGAAGCCGGGTATCTAATCTTAGCAGGGGGGGCAACAGCAAACCTGCCCATCAGCAACTCTGACGTTATATTGGAAATATGTGTCAAAATTATGGTTTACAAAGTCTTATTTAATTCTAAAGCTTTAGACGTAGACTGAATTACAACACATGGACGTCATCTAACAGCAGAGCAGACAGCTAGCATCTAGCTACCTGGGACGGCACCCAGCTGTCACTCAAAGCAGCAAGGCCTTCAAATATGTTTTAAACTTTATTATTATCTCATCATTTTTAGTTGCCTCTTGGCTTTAGAGATGCTGGAGGGAAATGTTGTTACTTATGGAAAAAGCAAGGCTAACAGTTTCCACTCTTTGTGCCAAGCTAAGCTAACCAGCTACTAGCGCTAGCTTCATGTTTAATGGACAGACTTTTCTGCGAGAAAGCAAATAAGCGTTTTTTTTTTTTTTTTAACGTTAAACTTATTATTAGTTATGCGTTGCATACAACATTTTGCCCAGTTCAAAAGAAGGGTACACGGTAAATAAAGATAACACAATTTACTGTTAGGCTAACTATCAAATCAATTTGATTTGAATTAGATATGCTACATGGTAAATACATTGTGAAAGCACAATAATCCAGAGGGTAATATATATGATAATAGCCAAACAAAGGACATACAATGACACGCTTCATGCAAATGATATTTCTGATAGCTAGATATCCGTACTGGGTCCCTTTGCCCTTCATCCCCATCCCCCTTTTTGCATTATGCAATCCATCAATGTGAAAGGGAGCAACTGACCCCAACGGCGAAGCCCGGTCTGTGGGGATAACTCAAAAGATGCATGACACACATGACATCCGAGACCCTGAATGAGGCTGACAGGAGCGGCAGGAGACAGGGAACGCCTGTGGAGGCAGGTGCGTGGACAAAGGGCCGAAAAAAGGACTAATCTAAAGGAGGATTGTCATTGAAATGCCACCAGGCCAGATTAAAAAAGGGCGACGGGTCGTCTCTAAATGCCACGAAATGCCAGAGTGTGTTCTAGATTAAAGTAAAGGCGGACAGTCATGACCTGACACCTTTACCTGCAGGTCTACTGATGATGGTGTAATGTTTAGGGTAGACGTGGAGCTCTACTCGCCTGTTTCATCCACACGTTGGTCGTCATTCGCTGGTTTTTCTCATCCTGTGGTGAAAAGACAAAAGTTAGAATTTCGATTTTAAAAAGTAGCCAAGTTAGAATAGAATAGAAGAATAGAAATATACTTTATTAATCCCCAAGGGGAAATTTGTTGACACAGTAGCACCAATAAACTAAACACAATAAAATATAAATATAAGAAAGAAAGAAAGTGACTGTGCATAAAGTATACAAAGTGAAATATAAAATACAAAATAAAATAAAATATATATGTATATATATATATATATATATACACAACATATATGTAAATACAGCAATGTAAAATTAAATAAAAAAATGTATATATATATATATATATATATAGACAGTGTGCAAAATGCAAAGTGTTTGTATGTGTGTAGTGTAAAAGTTTAAACAATTTCTATTATATCTGAGTTTTTGTGTCTCGTGACCGGTTTTATTTTGAAGTCCCAGTCTCTCGTGTCTTCTGCACTTCCGGTCCCCGAGACTGTCTGCCATGTTCCCTGATTGTTTCCACCTGTGTCCAATCACCTGCACCTGTGTATTTAAACCCTGTGGATCTCATTTGACAATGTTGGGTTGTATTATTCAGATCAGGCCTTATTGACCTGTAACTTCATACTGAATTAAGAAGATTAAAGTTTCTGTTGATCTTTGTCGGTGTTTGGGTCCTCTCTCTCTCTCTCTGGATACAGCGGTCTTGACAATATCTCTCAAATCGATGAACATTCATGGGCTGCAGTGGTTAACGCCTCAGTGACACACACAAACATACACCCACACATTAATAACACGTTTTCCTCACCACATCAACTAACTGGGAGATGGCGAGTCCAAACTTCACGCGGATCGTCTGGTTCAGGTATTCCACTGGGCGGACCCATTTCTGGTAGTTTCCAAATAGGTATTTGAACAGCTTGTCCTCTGCTTTTGCAAAGGAGGAGAGTTGTGGAACCCCTAAAAATATGAAAAGATATAAAAAATAAAAAAATATAGATTTATACTTGCTTCCTTCAAGAGTTTTTTATACTTTTAGTTTAATGCAGATTCAACAGCAGCTTTTTTTATACAGTTAATAAGCTATATATATTTATATACAATTCTATATATTTAATATAATATATATATATATATTATATATATATATATTATATATAATTCATATAATATATAAATTATATATTATATATATATATATTATATATATATATTATATATGTATATAATTATCTCTCTCTATATATAATATATGTATTCATGTACATATCAATTTCCAGCTCTGATTCGAGCACTGCTCTCATACAGCACTGCATGCATTCACCTCTCTGACCTCCCTCCCGTGTCATCTATAGTTTCTGGATGTGACCTCCATAGCTTTGGGCTCAAGAGCCCAATACCCACAGAATACACACACGTGTTAAGAGTCCTTATAGCATGACAGTCTGAATGAGAGCTGTATAGCCCACTTCCTATTTACTGCACATCCTTCACTACAGTTAGAAACAGATATATGCATCAGTGATTGTAAATAATGTCTGCACTCTCAAGTCAAGGTGCACCAAGTGTATGTAATGACTTGACTTGAGCTTCCTGTGCTTCCCTTAAAAAGAAAAGAAAAAAATTGTCCACGCATGCATAAAAGCATACAACACATGTTTCATATAACACGCTTTTCATCACAGCCAAACCGGTGCAATGTTTTGCTCCTCGGCTGTGTAGAAAATATCGATCGCATTTTGAATTACAGACCATTTATATTCATCCTGCTTTTTAAATCCTTCACCGTCATGGTTATAAACTCAATTTATGGACGCAGAATGTGGCTGGAAGTCTACCAGAAGGCGGACCGCAAATGTACGGTGGTGTCACCCCTCAGTGTATGTGTGTGTGTGTGTGTGTGTGTAGATCAATGAAGACAATGCTCTCAATCAATGGCTGTGATCAGCAGATTCATCATCTGTTGAGGCTCCACTATCACCAGCATCCACGAAGACGCTATGACTCTGTGTTAGTGTCTATGATGGAAGGAAAGTACCAGAAATGAATGAACACACACATATAATGTAAGTGCTACGCGCAGATAAATAATGGTTCTTAAAGGGATATGAGGTTCTATGAAGAACCATCACTGACTGAAGAACCATTCTTTCGTTTAAGGCACCATTATAAGTTCTTTGAATGAACATTTAAGGAAATGGTTCTTTAAAGAACCCTGGTTTGAAAGGTTCTTTGCCTTAAAGAATCATTTTTAAGGTTCTTTGAGACACCTTTATAGGTTCTTTGAAGAAGTCTTTAAGGAAATGGTTCTTTAAAGAACCCTGGTTTGAAAGGTTATTTCTGGAACCAGAAATGGTTACTTGAAGAACCATATTTCTAAGATTCTTTGAGACACCTTTATAGGTTCTTTGAAGAACTCTTTAAATAAATGGTTCTTTAAAGATCCCTGCTTTAAAAAGGCTCTTTGAGGCACCAGAAATGGTGCCTCAAATAACCACTTTTAAGGTTCTTTGAGACAGCTTTATAGGTTCCTTGAAGAACTCCTTAAGGAATTCAGAACCCTGGTTTTAAAGGTCCCAGAAGGAACCAAAAATGGTGTCTCAAAGAACCATTTTGTGAAGGTTCTTTGAAGAAGTCTTTAAGGAAATGGTTCTTTAAAGAACCCTGGTTTGAAAGGTTTTTTTGTGGAACGAGAAATGGTTCCTAGAAGAACCATTTTCTGAAGGTTCCTTGAAACACCTTTATAGGTTCTTTGAAGAAGCCTTTAAGGAAATGGTTCTTTAAATAACCCTGGTTTGAAAGGTTCTCTGTGGAAAACATAAAAGGTTCTTCTATGGCATCACTCTGAAGAACCCTTTTTGGTTCCAGATGTCTCCTCCGTGTTTGTGTGTTTCTGTGTGAAGGATGTATCTCGTCTTCACCTCACGCCGAGTACAATCTGATAGATCAATATAAATGGAACATGAGTAATAAGATGAGCGTGAGGTCACAGTGAGATCCAAATAGACCGGAAAAATACACAAAACATCAATAACAATAAAGAGGAAAAGAGAAACCGATAGATCTGTCCGTACACATACGAGCATATGCATGAACCCATACTGTATACATTTATATAGCACCCTCCACAGCTGATAAATTAACACACACAAATATATACACGCTGTCATGGCAACAGCGGTTCCCGTCTCTTCGCTCTCCTCCAGCTCGTGGGTATGCGGTTGATCCTTGTGTTGTGCATATTGTGTTAACCTCTTCCTCGTCCTTCCTCACCAGCTGTTCCCCAGCTGCCGCCACGCTGTCGCTACAGAGTCGAACGCCCCGGCTCACCACATGACCCCGGGGTCCTTCATTCATTTTCAATTCAATTCAGTTTATTTTATACAGCCCGATATCAAAATAATACACATTTGCCTCAGGGGGCTTTTTACAATATTTACACTTACGACATCCCTGACCTTTGACCTCACATCGGATCAGGAGAAACTCCCAAGAAATATATATTTTGTAACTTTCAGGGGAGAAACAGAGGAGCATCCTGCTCTCCAGGATGAACAGAACAATAGACGTCATGTGACCAGAAGGAAACATCACAGAGCTACATAAACACATTCAATGAATATGATAGAGTGTATGAAGAGTTCGTAGTAGCAATTTGTTTTTTTAAGCCAAAAACAAATTGCATTTTGTTGCTCGTTTCTATTCTGATGACCGTGTGACCGCAACTCAGGCCTCATAAGGATGAGATTTTCCCGGCAGTGCCCAGAACTCGAGCCAACAACGTGTTTTACTCTCACGTGATCAACTCACCACCACACATCTGTCCCTACAGATGCAATGCCCTCAAAGCCGTAACCACGGGAACGCTCCCCATCCCTCCACATGACCTTTAGACTGTCCAAACTTCCTAACAATACAAGCCGGAGGCTGAGATCTAAAAAAAAAATGCACGAGGAGACGAATCGATTCCCATCTGTATTGATTGCGTTGCTGTCTTTAGAGAATATGAGGAATGGTCCGCTTCTTCAATGCAGCAAAAATTATTGATCCCCACCAACATTTTTTAAAATCAAACAACCAGGACAGCAGTAAAATGTTATGTTGTTAGCAAAGTGGTGTTTTCGTGTGTGTTTCTCCTCCCTGAGCATCTGACTCGCGCCACTCATCACCAACTCATCTCGGACTCGCCATCTGTCACGCCGAGGCGATCGCGTTCCGCCGTGCGTGATTTCGACGAGGCGTTTTTCCCCGAAAACTCACGCAGCGAGTGGCACAGGTGGCAGCAGCACAGCAGCGGCAGCAGCAGCAGCAGCGCGAGCGCGGCGGCGGCCCCCCCGGCTCTCGGCATCATGTCGGGCGGCGGCGGCACTGGATCCACGCGGCCGGTCCCTCGGGCAGCGCACAGCTGCACCGGAAATATGAAGGACGCAGACGGGTTATGAATGAAAACACGTCAGCTTTTTTTGTAAAGCCGGTAATAAATAATGGCTTTGATCATGCCTTTGGGTTAAGGGTTCGAATCCAGAGGCACCGATGGTCCCATCGGGTGAAACCACAGGTACCGATGTTAGTGGATCCTGGTTCCCTCCATAGTGAAGAACAACACGCATCACACCTCCATCCGGACCCCTCTTACAGGTAATCGTTACATGCAACACACAGTCGAGCGTGTACATGCCGGGATGCCGGGAGACGTACCTGCTTTGAGTGTCTTCCATCAACACTCAGATCCGGATGGACGGAGGAGGAGGAGGAGGAGGAGGTGGTGGTGTGAGTCTTGACGACGATGCCGCTCTAGCTCTCCTCCATTCCATGCAGGTTTCTTTTCTCTCTCGCCTCATACGGATGCTGCTTCACCCCCCTGCTGCCTCCAATTGAGGACAGGAAACGCATCCTCCTCCTCCTCCTCCTCCTCCTCCTCCTCCTCCTCCTCCTCCTCCTCCTCCTCCTCCTCCTCCTCCTCCTCCAGAGAGCCCGCCCCCCTCCATGCAGCCGCTCCACAGCAGCATCAGGGAAGAGTGTGTGCAGCTTGTGATGCTGGTATTCTGCTCGGGATGTGATGCTACATGGTGAACCTCGCTCAGCTCCTCTCAGAGAATACAGCTTCTCTGGGTACCATATATGTGCTTCCATGGCAACAGCATATATGGGGACTAAGAGATGCTGTATGTATGGGATGGGGGAGGGGGCACATCCAGCTTGTTTTATAATCAATTTGCACCATCGTGTTTAGTTTTTATTACGACTTATTATGATTTCTTACTCTTACTTATGAAGAACCTTTGCAGTTTCTATTTTTTTGGTCCTTAAAGGGACAGTTCACCCCAAAAAAAAAAAATATATATATAAATTGTTCCTCTCATCTTAAGTGCTATTTATTAATCTAAATTGTTGAGTTGTCTCTAGTTTTGCAGATATCCAGCTTTGCATTTGTACCATTATACTTAGTTTTATTCAGATTTTATTTCTTACTTTTTATTTTATAACAAATATACATATATTTTCTCTCATATTTATGAATCTAATTTGTTTAGTTGCTATAGGTATGCAGATATCCAGCGTGTTGTGTAATTAATTCACACCATCATATTTAATTTTTAATTATGATCTTATTTCTTACTTTTTAATATTAGTTTGTAAAACACATTCGAACAAAGAACATTTGCCTGTGTTCGATTCAATTTCTATTTTTTATTTAATTTTTCATCTTTAAAGGGACAATTCAGCCCAATATAACAAATATAGATACTTTCCCTTTCATATTCAGTGCTATTTATTAATCTAAATTATTGAGTTGCCTATAGTTGTTTTGCTGTATGGAATGGGGGAGGGGAGGGGGTATCCAGCTTGTTGTATAATCAAATTGCACAATTATATTTATTTTCTATTATGATCTTATTTCTTACAAGTTAATATATATATATATATATATATATATATACATATATATATATATATATATATCATATACATATAATATCATATACACTGCTTGTTGTATAACCAATGTTCACCATCATCTTATTTCTTTATTTTTATTTTTAGCTTGAAAAACACGTTCAAATAAAGAACCTTTTCATTTCTTTCAACCTTAAAGGGAAACTTCACCCCAAAATAAAAAATAAACATATTTTTCCTCTCATCTTTAATGATATGTATTAATCTAAATCGTCGACTTGCCTATAGATCTTTTCAGATATCGGTCGTTGTCTTCTCTCTGTAATATATAATATAATGAGACTCTATGTCACTCGGCTCCTTGTCACAGGGCGTTTACGGCATGTTCTGTCTTGAGTAACAAGGTTATGATTTATGGACAGGAAAAGGGTAAAGACGTTGTTAATGAGGCGCTGACGAGTGTGCTCTCAAATCACAATCAGTACAAAAGGCTGCATTACAAAGCCAGAGCAGACTCATATGATCATGTTATTATTTCAGCATCTACTTCATTGGCATTTCATGCGTAGCCTGTCGTTTAATTTGTTCAAGTAAGAACATAAATGAATAAGCGGACAAGTTCTCCGTCTTCTGTTTAGCAGGTCTAATGAGGTTTTTATTAATATATTAGCGATAATACAGCCCAGAAATAAGCCCGGAAGAGAGAGTTGTCCTATTTAATTATTGTTTTCATAGCACCAACAATTCAAACTGAGATAGAATCAGAAGTTCCTCTAAAGAGGCCCCAGAGCCTCTCTGCCTCTTACCGGGCGCCGATTGGTGGATACGTGTGAACCTCTCAACGGACCAATGGACACTCAGAAAAACACGAAGGACCCGCCCCTCCGCTCTGAAGGATATGCGCGCGCATGTTTCCTGCTTCAGTGCCCGGTTTCCTCCTCAGATCGAGGTAAATATAACCGAAGTAACGGAGATCCGTCTGCAGACGGTAAGAGGGGAGCACCTCCGGTGCAAGACAGGATGAGGGGAGGAAGGAGTGCACAGCTCGTATTGTACTGAGTGACTTTAGTTATGAGAGAGAGAGAGAGAGAGAGAGGGAGAGAGAGAGAGAGGAGAGAGAGAGAGAGCGAGAGATAGAGAGAGAGGGAGAGATAGACAGATATACAGAGAGAGAGAGAGAGAGTAATGCATACAAAAGTTGCTTTTTAAAAAGGTAATTTATGAAAATGCGTAAAATTCAAGATAAATGTCTTAACTGATGATGATTTTATTAATTAGTAACTTTGTTATCGTGGCGTTTACAAGCGCACCGTTCACGGTTATTACAATTCACGCACTCCTTTAGCAAGTTCCTTCTGACTGGTCCTGTGTGGAGGATCCATATAGACCTCAGGAACAGGAACCATATAGACCTCAGGAACAGGAACCATATAGACCTCAGGAATAGGAACCACACAGATCTTAGGAACAGGAACCATATATACTACTAGAACAGAAACCATATAGACCACAGGAACCACACAGACCTCAGGAACAGGAACCATATAGACCTCAGGAACAGGAACCACACAGACAACAGGAACCGCACAGACTGTAGGAACAGGAACCATATAGTCTACAGGAACAGGAACCACACAGACCACAGGAACAGGAACCATATAAACCACAAGAACAGGAACTATACAAACCTTAGGAACCATGGGCGCGGGGGGGGGGGGGGGGGGGTTCTAGCAGCGTTGACCTCACAATTAATCACAACTTCCTGATACATAAACTCACATTCTAACTTTTCCAGAGACTTCTTTCGCCTTGAAGGAGGAACTCCGTGTTTCATCATCTACTCTGAGATCTCGTGTGGGAGTACCACAGGGTTCTGTTCTAGAACCTCTTATTATTCACCGTCTTTCTATCGATGAATCTTAGTTGCTTAATATTATTTTTATTTTTTGGAATTTTCTGTCTAACTTTGGCTCACTTACAGTTGTACTGTTGATTGGTTTGCATTGCTCCTGTAAAGAATTAAAAACATACATTAATGAGACTTTCTTTTGCTCCACCAAGGTCAATTGAATTTTCATTTTGTTGTATTTCCAGATGAAGCCGATCTGTTTCTGCGGCGTTGTCCTGCTGCTCGTCCTCTTCCCCGCTGCCTGTCGAGGCGGCAACATCCTGGTCCTCCCCATAGAAGGCAGCCACTGGATCAACATGGACGTTCTACTTCGAGCTCTGCACTCCCGAGGACACAACATCACCATTGTTTGTTCCAGCAAAAGCTGGTACATCCAGGACAGCTCCTCCTATTACCACACCTACACAGTCGAGACGGAGAGGAGATTCGATCCCGAGGCGATTACAAAAATGATCTCCGGCGTCATCGACAGCGAACGGGGGAACCTTCCTTTCGCAAATTTCCTCCACCTGACCGCCGGGTTGTTCAGCGCGTTTCTCGACGTCCACGCGATCATCGGTGAGTTTTTAACGGCGATGCTGGACGACGGAGAGCTGATGAGGACCTTAAAAGACGGCGAGTTTGACATGGTGCTCACGGACCCCTGCTGGGGTCACGGGATCATCTTAGCCAAATATTTAAACCTTCCTTTGGTTTTTAATGTCCGCTGGGTGATCGCCGGAGACGGACATTTTTCCGTTGCACCTTCGCCTTTGTCGTACATCCCTGTGACGGGAACTGGATACACGGATAAAATGACATTTTTTCAGAGAGTTACAAACACCGTTATTTATATAATAACTCAAACGCAACACCAGCTGGTGGTTAAGCTCACGTACCAGAAGATATGTGACAAATATCTCGGGCCAGAATACGACTATAACCAGTTGGTGCAGAATGCAGATATGTGGCTCATGAGAGTGGACTTTGTGTTCGAGTTCCCTCGGCCCACCATGCCCAACGTGGTCTACATCGGAGGGTTCCAGTGTAGACCTGCACTACCTCTCCCTGACCACTTGGAGGAGTTCATGCAGAGCTCCGGAGAGCACGGGGTCATCCTCATGTCTCTGGGGACGTTCGTGAACGAGATCCCTGCTGAAATAACCGATGAGATCGCCGCAGCTTTCGCTAAACTGCCCCAGAAGGTCATCTGGAGGCACAAAGGGGTCAGACCGGCCACTCTGGGCAACAACACGCTGATCGTCGACTGGATGCCCCAGAATGACCTTCTGGGACATCCCAAGATGAAACTTTTTGTGGCTCACGGAGGAACCAACGGAGTCCAGGAAGCCATTTATCACGGAGTCCCAGTCGTGGGTCTGCCGGTGTTCTTCGACCAGTACGACAACCTGCTGCGTCTGCAGGAGAAAGGAGCGGCGAAGCTTCTGACCATGAAGACCGTGGACAAAGACAACAACTTCCTGAAGGCCGTGCAGGAAGTCCTGCAGGAGCCGTCCTACAGGGAGAACATGCAGAGGCTCTCCGGGCTGCACAGAGATCGGCCCGTGGAGCCGCTGGACGCCGCCCTCTTCTGGGTGGAGTTCGTCATGAGGCACAAAGGTGCAGCTCACCTGAGAACGGAGTCCTACCGGATGCCCTGGTACTCGTACCACTCGCTGGACGTGGCTCTGTTCCTGCTAACCGCCGCGTTAGCCGTGTTGTTGTTTGTTTCGGGGTTGGCGTGGTCGTGCTTCAGGTTGTGTTGTAAGCGTAAAGTGAAATCTGATAAAACGGTGAAGAAGGAATGATACATTTTCACATTTGCCGTGGTCGGTGGAATATTTAAAGGAATCGAGGGTTTTACCTGAAATGTTACGCTTTATTTTATAGGAAAAAAGTGTAAAGTAATCAGGTGTTTGTGCACCGCAGTGTGTAGGTATAAAGTGAAACGGGACTAGGCGCTCAGGGGATGTGTTTTCCATCTGTGATAGATTTAGGGACTTATATAAGACATTTTGTTGACTGCACATTTATGCAGCATTTTATTTTGAAATTTGAAATGCTCCTTATTTTAGTGAAGTGTGTGTATGTGTATTTCTGTATTTTATCTAATTTGTGGAACATATATATAAAGTGAAAAGTGAATAATAACTCAGGGGATGTATGTTTTCCATGTTTAATACATTATGGGACTTTTTTAACTGTGCTTTTATGCAGCATTTTATTTTTGAAATAATCCTATTTTAGTGAAGTATGTGTGTGAACTAAATGGATGCTTTTAATTATGAATACTTCAAGAAAGATTACATTCCCTATTATTAGGGAATAATGGAAATTACTATTTTAATGTTATTGGTCACAATCGGGATATTTCTGTATTTGACCTTTGACCTAATTTGTGGTAACACAAAATATATATAAAGTGAAATGTGACTAATCATATTTTGTCCATCTGTAATAGATTTGGGGATTTATGTAATAGATTTTTTGGACTGCACATTTACGCAGCATTTTATTTTGAAATTTGAAATGCTCCTATTAAAGTATGTGTATGAACTAAATGGATTTTTTTCATTATGAACACTACAAGAAAGATTAGATTCCCTATTATTAGGGAATAATGGACATTTATTTTGTCACAGTCTTTGACTTGACCTAATTTGTGGAAACAGAATATATATATATAAAGTGAAATGTGACTAATCACATGTTTTTCCATCTGTAATAGATTTTAGGACTTATAAAATAGATTTTTTGACTTCACATTTTATTTTTAAATTTTAAATTATCCTATTTTAGTGAAGAACGTACGAACTAAATGGTGAACACTACGAGAAAAGTTCATAGGGAACAATGGAAATGTAGTTTTATTTTATTTGTCACAGTCGGGATATTTCTGTATTTGACCTTTGACCTAATTTGTGGAACCAAAACATATAGATAAATATATAAAGTGAAACGTGACTGTATTTGACCTTTGACCTCATTTGTGAGGAGATAGTGGAAACAAAGAGAAACTAAAGTTGGGTTCAAACCACCTTATCCATGTAGTCCGTGCTCAGTGTTGCAAAATAAAAAAACTAGAAGCTAAATTAGGATTTCTGACTCATTCATTATTTAATTTGTGCCCTGACTCACGAGCCGCTCTGAGTTTCACGCCTCCCACCACCAGGTGTTGGAGATGAAGGAAGGAGGTCGTTGCAATCGGCTCCAGGTGAGCCTTCAGTTCGTTTCAACACGCTCCTGCAGCACAGAGTCACGGCCTCTTTGTTTACAGTTTGTGGTTTTCTACTATTTGTGGAACGTTAGGAAGGGAAGCGCTTGAGAACACCGGATCAACCAAGGGTGAGCTGCAGAGAACCTACCACAATAAAAGCATTTATAGAAGTCTCACAGCTGTGGCTTTTCTTTAAAGGTAGATAATCAGACTCTCGTGTCTTTATGATGGTGTGCTGAGCGTGGGTTCCCTCTGGGTTCTCCGGGTTCCCCTCATAGTGCAACGCCCTGCAGCTCGGGTTAATTGGAGACTCTTAAATGGCCCGTCGGTGCGAGGATAATAAAATGCAACGCTTGACTCTTTGTAATAAACGGGTTCCCCGGGAGGTGGAGTCTCAAACTTCAAGAGCTTTCAGCTGAGCGACTTCTATTACTCTTCATTAGTTGTGCAGCTCGTTAATGTCTTTTCACATTACTTCTAATACGTCTAAAGTCAGAGAGCCTCGTTCCACTACGAGCGAATGTCTCTCAAGGAGACGGTAATTAAACGTTATGTAGGTCAGGAGGACCGTTTCTCCGGGGCGAGACCAAACACATCAAACAAGAAGTGGTTCTTTTGTCTCGTGGGTTTGTTTACAGCCTCGACAGCATGAGGCGCAAGTTTAGACAAGAAGGCTTTAATGCCGGTTCATCCTTCAGAGATGTGTTGCTTTCTTCTTGCCGTAAAATTTTTATCGGTTTTGTTATGCGGAAGTAAAACTGCTCTACTGAAATGTAAATACCTACGTCCTGTTTCTTAGATCAGATATTCCTTTATTAGTCCCGCAGTGGGGACAATGCAGGATCACAGCAGCGGGGGACATTAGAGCAGTAATGAAAGCTTAAAATGCAATAACAATATTAAATATACAGTGAAATACAAAATATATATATACAAGGTAGTGACTAAAGTTAATTTTATGATTGATAAATCTAATAATTTAATAAAAGCAGGTCAATATATTTGATTAAATAATGTGCATCATAAGATGAAGGAAATAAATGTGTTTATACTTCTGCTGAGGGAGTTTGATGTACGACATAATGTAAAATAGTATCATGCGTTGCCCATTGAACTACTGGCATCCAACAACATATTCAACTTTTTTTTCCTTCTTTTTTCCCCCCAAATACCACACTGAAATGTAAAACTGCTCAATCAGTTAGTGCGTCATCCAAGTTATAGGCATACTGCATCTGGCGCTCACATAAAATGTAGTGTTAATTAAAGGTGCAGTGTGTAAAATATGGCCTTATGGAGTTTTTGAAAATTTTTTAAAAAACTAAATGAAGGATGGGTTCTGGAGATGGATCTTTAGTTGTGGATCAGAAGACCCCCCCCCCCTAGAGATATATATATATATATATATATATATATATATATATATATATATATATATATATATATATATATATATATATATATATATATATATATACACTGTAAGAATTGTGTTTTCTTGCCCTGCTGTTAGTTAATAATTAGTCTTGTTTCTATTTTTATCACCGATGGACTTTCACCCCTATTTGTTTGCAGAATACTGCAAGATTTTACACATTGCATCTTTTTTTCCATTTATTAAATAGTTTAAGGGGTTCAGATCTTACAGCAAAAAACGGACTAAAGTATTTTTCTGCTCCTTTTTCCATGCGTTTAAAGACATGTCGACCTGGGTCGCACAAGGCCGCTCCCTCCCTCGGGGCGAGTCCAAAGCATCCGGTGGCCGGACTGCACACCCAGTAGCTCTCCTGCAGCATACTGTTGCTCCATGATGACTAAGCAAGGGACATCTCTTTTTTGTAACAGTTGTGTGGGTGGGACAAAAGAAAAAGGAAACCAGGAAATGTTTCACAGCCACACTGTAGTGCGACCTGCAGCTATCTGGAGAGAGACTTCTGTCGACAACAGAGCCGGTAACGTTGTCTCTGTAAATCTGACAGTTAAAGAAAAGAGTGCGATCTTTGTCAGCTTTTCAATAGCGAAAGGAACTCATTATAGTTTCCTGCTCTTACCGGCTAACGTTATTGAATCGAGGCGTTTAATGAGTAGGTGCACGGGCTTCGTGACACGGGGATTATGCGGTTGATGGACGGAAGCTCTCGTGACGGTTCCTCTGTGTGTCAAAGCACTTCTCTGCTCGGGGAGATTTGGGCTTCGGCGCTAAATGCACGCAGAGCACTTGGCACCGAGCGGCACTCTGATTTCCTGAGAGGCTCCGCGCGCTACATCCACTCGAGTGGAGAGGCAGCAGAAGGGGAACATCTCTGCAGCTCCTTTGTGGGGCATTGTTGCACATCGTAGTAGCTTTTCTCCTCCCGCTGATCGTGGTGTGGTTTGAAGACGGTTGATGGAAAAAGAGGTTTGATCGACAACAGGACTTAAGAATATAGAGTTTATTCTTTAAAAGGGAGGTATTATGCCCATCTTTCCACAAGTTGATATGGTTCCGTGGGGCCTTAATGTAATGTTTGCAAAAAAATTGGTCAAAATACCACAAGAATAATTTCAAACAGCCTTTGTACCTGTCAGAAACACCTCCCCACAGACTGACCTGTTCTGAGTGGGCGAGGTGCTCCGGGTTGCCAGGTTGGAGGTGAAGTATCGTACGAAAGGCTCAAAATGGTTGTATTATTTGGAGGGTAATTATCGTGTATCTGGCAACCCTGAGATCGGTTGACCAATGACTGTTCTCTATACCGTCAGAGCTCCCGTCAGAGCTCCCGCCAGAGCGCGGGAGATACCATTTCCAAAACGTGTAAGGGGTAAATACTAGTTTGTGAAAACCCAGAGAAACACAAATATCCGGCGTGAGTTGTTTTTTTCCTGAGTTTGTGTGTTGAGAGACATGCCAGATACCCAAATTAACATATAGAAGCACTAAAAAAGTGGAATTTTCATAATATGTCCCCTTTAACAAGCTCAGGTCAGGAACAGGCGCCTGCCAGCCACCTGGAGACCTTTCAGGAACCGAATTGAGAAAGTCTATCGAACAGATATTTTACATACGTTTTATACAGAATAGAAGAGGTGGAGTTTATCGTCACCAGCCTTTGTGGCCCAATCAAATGTAGGCATAATTGCCTAATCCTAAACCTGATGAACTAAGTCTGAACCCAAACCCGTCGAACCTTTGGGTTCACGCCGGCCCAAACTTGTTGATTCCCTGATGTATGTTTGTTTCCTGGCCCCGTCGATGTTTTTTAACCTGTAACCCAGTGGTGTTTATCTCTGATGGCTAAGGTACAGTTTACACAGGTTTATTGAACGTTGATCCCTGGCTTGCATATTTTTGGATAAACTGATTTATACAGTAGATGAAAATATACCATAACATCAACACGCATTGACCACAGTAGCAGCTTTTTTAGTTTTGCCTTCTGTTCTATGTATTTCAGGCGACGCCGTTGGAGAAGATCTCCAGGATGTTTTTGTCCCCGGCTTCCGTTGCGGTCGCGGTCGTCTCTCTTTTTGTGGCTGGTGTTATTCCAGCCGCCCATGCCGGGAAAGTTCTGGTCTTCCCCCACGACGGCAGCCACTGGGTGAACATGCGGGTGCTCGTGGAGGCGCTGCACTTGAGGGGGCACGCCGTGACCGTCGTCCGGGCCAGAGACAGCTGGTACATCAGCGAGTCGTCTCCGCACTACGACGCCGTCACCGTGGACGTGGCCGGCGGCGGCGACGAGGACTTCTTCCGCCTCTTCGTCTCCGAAGTCATCCGGATCAAACGGAGCGCGGCGGCGGCGCCGTGGGCCCGCCTCGCTCTGGACCTGGAGCTGAAGGACAAGTTCTTCGAGATGCACCGGAAGGTCTGCGAAGTGGTCGCGCACATGTTCGAGAACGCCGAGCTGATGAAGTCCCTCCGAGACGCCGAGTACGACGCGGTTCTGACGGACCCGGCCAACGGAGGAGGGGTCCTGCTGGCGCGCCGCCTCGGGCTGCCTTTGATCTTCAACGCTCGGTGGACCGTTCACGGCGAAGCCCATTTCGCCATCGCGCCCTCTCCCCTTTCCTACGTCCCGCTCCCCCCGTCGGAACTAACGGATCGAATGACCTTCGTCGAGCGGGTGAAAAACGTGGTTTTCTACACCATGAGGATGCATCTGTACAAGCAGGTGGTCGGGCCGCATTACTCTGCGTTGTGCACGCGCTACTTTGGTCCAGACGTGGACTACTTCTCCCTGTTTCAAGCTGCTGACATGTGGCTCATGAGAGTGGACTTTGTGTTCGAGTTCCCTCGGCCCACCATGCCCAACGTGGTCTACATCGGAGGGTTCCAATGTAAACCGGCACTACCTCTCCCTGACCACTTGGAGGAGTTTGTGCAGAGCTCCGGAGAGCACGGGGTCATTGTCATGTCTCTGGGGACGTTGATTGGAGAGCTTCCCCGGGATCTCGCCGATGAGATCGCCGTGGCGTTTGCCGAGTTACCCCAGAAGGTCATCTGGAGGTATAAAGGTGACAGACCGGCCACTCTGGGCAACAACACGCTGATCGTCGACTGGATGCCACAGAACGACCTTCTGGGACATCCCAAGATGAAACTATTCGTGAGTCACGGAGGAACCAACGGGATATACGAGGCCATCTATCACGGCGTTCCGATCGTGGGCATTCCCATCGTGTTTGACCAAGCCGACAACCTCTCCAGGCTGAGGGCGAAGGGCGTCGCCCGGGTCATGGATGTGTCCGAATTGGACCGGAAGACATTCCTGAAGGCCGTGCAGGAAGTCCTGCAGGAGCCGTCCTACAGGGAGAACATGCAGAGGCTCTCCGGGTTGCACAGAGATCGGCCCGTGGAGCCGCTGGACGCCGCCCTCTACTGGATGGAGTTTGTCATGAAGCACAAAGGTGCAGCTCACCTGAGAACGGAGTCCTACCGGATGCCCTGGTACTCGTACCACTCGCTGGACGTGGGGCTTTTCCTACTGACCGTGGCGTTAGCCGTGTTGTTGTTTGTTGCGGGGTTGGCGTGGTCGTGCTTCAGGTTGTGTTGTAAGCGTAAAGTGAAATCTGATAAAACGGTGAAGAAGGAATGATCAAGTTTCACATTTTCTGTGGTCGGTGGAATATTTAAAGGAATCGAGGGTTTTACCTGAAATGTTACGCTTTGTTTTCTAGGAAAAAAGTGTAAAGTAAAGACAAGAGCAAGCTGATGGAGTACTCAGTTCTGTTTAGGAGTGCAAGAGACCTTGTAACCTTTACTTTCCTGAGAACCCACGAGTGACTTCTTTAGTACAGTGACTTCTTCTATACTTTGTTTTGACTCTGTACACAAGATTTCTCTAATATTATTTCCTTCAAAATAAAAGCACAGAATATAAAGGTGATCGTATAAAATGACGTGGTGGGTCACATTCGGCCCGCAGGCCTTATGTTTGACACCTGTGATGTAGCGCTATACGCCGAAACTTGATTTGTATAAAGGTACAGACTACACTGACTGCACAGTAGTAACTTGTGTTGAGACAGTTTGTCTTTGACAGGGTGGGATGCAATCCGTCTGATGGGATCCAAACCTTCTGACGCTGCATCGGACTGATAAACCCTTATCAGGGGATGACGTGTTGCAGTGTGTAAAGAAGCTTGTGATAAATATGTTGAAGCATGAAGCCGTTGTAACTCTTTCCTTGCAAGAAATAAACAGAGACGACTCTGATGCTGCTTTCCTGATGACAGAAGAGATTTTCCATAACACTTTTTGCACCTTGTTTGAATGTTGTTGTTTTTTTACCTTTTTATTTTACCAGGTGATTCCCATTGAGATTAAAATATCTTTTTCGAGGATGACCTGAACAAGAGAAGCAATAAGATAAAAAACACAGTTACAAATAAAAATCAAATACAAAGTTACAAAAAACATAAACACATAGGTACAAATAAAAAACCGAAACACAAAGTTACAAATAAGAATCACAAGAAACACAGCTACAAATAAAAACACAAACACATAGCTGCAAAAAATTAATAAATACAAAGTTACAAAAAACATAAACACAGTTACAACCAAAAAATTATAACAATTAAACAATTAAGAAACACAGTTACAAAACCAAGACAAACACATAGTTACAAATAAACACAAGAAACACAAAGTTACAAACAGCAATGTTAAATAAACTAAAAGTTAAGAGACAGTGACATAACAGAGTTAATTTAAGAAACATTGACATCTTTGGGAACCTCTACTCTTTTCATTTTATATATAAAAGCAGTAAGAAAAATCAGATTTTTGAGTTTAAAATTATTTCGAGCCAAAAGCATAGAGCTTTTATATTGCTTTATTTTATTAACAAAGGAGAATATGTACATTTAAAAAAAAAATGGTCGTACTTTTAGCGTGCACATTAATTTTTCCAAGCAAAATATTTTTACAAAATATCTAGTCAGGGTCGTATTACTCACTTTTAATGTTTGTCATTGCTTACTTTTAATTGTATGTATTACTTGAATGAAGGAATGAAATATACTTTATTAATCCCCAAATTTGGTGACAACAGAAGCAGCCCGATAAAACTAAACACAATAAAATATAAGTATAAGAAAGAAAGAAAGTGACAGTGCATAAAGTAAAGTGTGCAAGGGGAAATATAAAATACAAAATAACATAAAATAATATATAATAATATACACAGCATATACACAACATATATGTAAATGTAATATATAATATATTACTTTTAATGTTCTGTACTGCAGCTTCGCATTGTGTGTATTGTGTGTTCTTCTGACCACATATACTATTGTAGTGTTTGTTATTGTTTTATGCTTACTATTGGTTTGTGTTTGTTATTGTTTTATGTTTATTATGGTCTGTTAATGGACTACAGAGGCAAATTAGCTGTATAGATACAATCTGATGCAGTGCACATTTATGTTCTAACTGTACGTCGTCCCCCTTTTTAAATAAAGTTTTGCATCGTTCATTCGATACTCTTTGTGTGCATGGTTCATATCTGTGGCCTCAGATCAGAATCCACACACACACAGCTTTAACCTTGAGATTCAACATGCGCTGCGCTCCATTTCACGTTTACACTGGAACGTGATATACTTAGATTTAAAATTGTTAAACACCTACATTTCGCCTTCTATGTTTCTGTGTTTGAGAGTCGTGTTCTTATCTCCTCCAAGATGTGGAATCAAACATCCAATTCCACCCACACAGATGAGAATAGCTGAACTATGTAATGCTTTAATCATTTATCTATATAAGCAATGTCTTCTTTCTTTTTTTACCTGTATGATTACGTGATATAGTACCACATTAATATCAATGTAGGAGGAGAGCCTCGTTTCAATCTGATCACATGACCTCTGGTTTCATTCCAGAAGTCAATATGTGGAGATAATGACTCTAAAAATGTCCTTCATCCTCAAAGGATGGGACCATTTCAAGAAAATGAATCTTCCAAGAGATTTTAATTTATTCCATCTGCGGTCTGGAGGAGTTTGCATGAAATGAAACTCGTACTTTTTCATATTTCTCTCTCTTCTTTTGACTGTCGAGGGAAGAGGGAACGTTGTTATCTGTTAGCCGAATACTTTGTACCCAGAGCCGTGTAATATTGTAATATACCATCTCTGTGTCTGGAGAGTTGCCAATGTGTTTTAAATCTCCCACTGCCCCTGAAGCTGTCCCTTTAATTCTTGAACGTGGATATGTCTCCGGAGACGTTTTTTAGTGTCAGACGGCTGCAGCGTTTGCCAAATTCCCTCCTGAAAGTCACGACGAGGGGAAAGCCGGCTGCTCTCGGGGCTTCAAGGTCGTCGGGGAAGTTTATTGCTCATGAAAGGAAACGAGTTCAAGACTCGGATGAAGGCGACGCCCCGCTGAGTCTCCGCTGTGCGGGAAGAGGAGTGGATAAAGACGACTACTTCCTCAGGGCCATACAGGAAGTCCTGAATAAGACCCCCCCTCCCCCCTCCTCCTCCTCGCCCCTACAGGATGAACATGGTCCGCCCCAATTTCTACACTTAACGGGCTTAACTGGCATGAGGGGAATGTTGTAAATATCAATAGATACAAGTGAGAGCTGCGCGGCTGCATGGGAATGTTCCAGCAGACACGCAGAGATCAGCCAGTTGAAGGCATGGAGCCCCCGGCCTCGTCTGGGTGGAGGACGGGATGCTGACTGGAGGACCTGGAGATGGCATGTTCTTTGCAGCATGTTGTGGTTATTATAATTTTTTTGTATATTGTCTGGACAAAGAGCCCCTCGCTTTGACATGTGATAATATACAGTGGGTAAGGAGAGTATTCAGACCCCTTTAAAATGTTCACTCTTTGTTTCATTGCAGCTGTTTGCTAAAATAAAAAAAGTTCATTTTATTTCTCCTTATTGTTCACTCAGCTCCCCATCTTGACAAAAAAAACAGAAATGTAAACAAATTTGAAAAAGTATTAAAAAAAGAAAAAGTGAAATATCACATTGTCATAACTATTCAGACCCCTTTAAAATGTTTCACTCTTTTCATTGCAGCTGTTTGCTCAAATCAAAAAAGTTCATTTTATTTCACCTTATTGTTCACTCAGCACCACATCTTGACAGAAAAAAACAGAAATGTAGAAATGTTTGCACATTTATTAAAAAAGAAAAACTGAAATATCACATGGTCATAAGAATTCAGACCCTTTACATGTTTCATTCTTTGTTTCATTGCAGATATTTGCTAAAATCAAAAAAGTTATTTTTTTCTCAATATTCACTCAGCACCGCATCTTGACAGAAAAAATACAGAAATGTAGAAATGTTTGCACATTTATAAAAAAAGAAAAAGTGAAATATCACATGGTTGTAACTATTCAGAACCCTTTAAAATGTTTCACTCTTCGTTTCATTGCAGCCATTTGCTAAAATCTAAAAAGTTCATTTTATTTTTCATTAATGTTCACTCAGCACTCAATCATGACAGAAAAAAACAGAAATGTAAAACATGTTGCACATTTAAATATATATTAGTCGGGTCAGTTATAGCTGCCGGGTGGATACAGAAGGCACGAAGAAAACTTCCATGTAAAAATAAAAAATAAAAAATATATTTTCATTGTATAAAACGGAGCAGAGCAGAACAGACCGAATACACACTCAGTGAGTCCAAGTGAAACATCGCTTCACGGAAATAGTTTGACATTTTGGGAAAATATAATCCCTATTTGCCTTCTGGCCGTGAGATGGAAGAGAAAGGTCGAATCTGTAAACGTTGAATACGAAGCTGCAGCCGGCAGTCGGAAAACTCAACATGAAGACCGCAACTTTTAGAGAGCATTGTGTTGCCTTTGTACTGTAAGCTCGACTAAGCTCTCCAAACAATATCAAACTATTCTTCTAAAGCTAATAAAGTCACCGCTCTGAACTATGGGAGGCACAAGAAACATTGTTTTTAATAATATTCATATTTACGGCATTCGAGGCTCTTATAGGGGGAAATACTTCTTCTTCTTGACAGCAGTTATGAAAAGTCATATTAGAAGTCTGTTGAGGTTCTTTTTTTTGGGGGGGGGGGGGGGGACCGGGGGGGACCAGGGGGGGGACCGGGGGGGGTGGAGCGCTCTGATAAGGGCCCGCTCTGTATGTGCTGTATCCTGTGCAAGGCTACGTCTGCTTCCTCCAGCTCCTCTTCGCATCTTCCTCTGATCACGTACACCATGAGACCCACGCCGATGAAGACGAGGAGGACGATGCCGATAACCTGCAGTGACAAAAAAGAAGAGTAGAGCGACTTGTTGAGTAAACATGCACAGGAGAGGTGTGGCTATGTGAAGAGTTTCCAAAAGCTAATGACATCACATTATATATGCATATTTGTGTCAAACTCATGTTCACCGTGGGCCACATCAGCGTCATGGCCGCCCTCTTAAAGGGCCGGAAACACTTTATGAACTCCTCGGCCATACTGTTAAAATACTGTTAAATATCTCTCTTTGCATTTGATTGTTGTTTATTTGAGTGTAGACATATTATACATAAGAAAATGTGTCCAATATTACAACATAAATCCATTTAATTTTAAACCTTCAAAATAAAAGCGCAGGAATTGTTTCTTCAATTTCTTTAAGAAAAGGTGATCGCGTGTCTTTAAAGCCATCTGGGGGCCACATAAAACGATGCGGCGGGCCGGATTTGGCCCGCGGGCCTCGTGTTTGACACCTGTGTTCTACACATCATATTCTGGACTCACCTGAGAGACGACAAACAGGTGCTGTGAGCGCAGCGTCAGGTCCCGCGTGGTGACATCCCCCTCTCTGATTGGCTCGCACCACTTCTGCAGCCGCTAAGTGATGCGTAATTAACGCATGTGGGCTTTGACCACCCCCCCCCCCCACACACACACACACACACACACACACTGATTGGGTTTGAAAGGAGGAGGGTGTGACCGCGCTGACACCTCCTGCAGCTGATTGGTGTGCAAAGGGTTCCGAGTGGGGGCACATTTTTAAACGTGCTCTCCAAACTGGAGGGAGGGCGGCTCAGTGGAGGGAAGACAACAACAACAAAAACATGGAGGTGTATATATGCAATTTTGAGGAACCAAATTACAGGCACATGTCCACTGAAACTTAACAAAATAAGGAAAGATTACAAATAAATAAAAAAAATCTTTCAAAATAAAGGTCACAGGATCCGTCTTCTAAAACTAAAAGGCGAGTTATGAATGTGTCACGTGCTCACCCGGTGTGCTTCTGGGTTTCATGTGTTTCACGTTATTATCAAATGGAATGCATTGCTGGCTGACTTTAAAGCGACACTATGCAACTTTTCCCCTGTAGCGCCCCCTTCAGGTATTTAACGTCTGGCTCTCGAGCCATATATGGCTCTTCAGTCACGTGCCCTCCCAGCTGATCTCCCAGCTGGTCGATGCGCCCTACCGGCAGCGCAGCGGCATGTCACTCTGTCTCTACACGTCGCGTAGTGGAGCAAATAAAAAGTCACCTGCGAGCGTGTACTGGCACTATAAGACGTTGCGTAATCACTGCACACGGCAAGTTGACTTACTTCCGCCGGAAGTACCGGGCGGCTCCCAACATCTTACATTCAGCGGTTTTCTGGCCACAGACCCCGATGGCGGAGGAGCAAATCAACATATTAAAAGTCATTGTAGCGGCACAATTTTTTTCAAGCTGTTATTTTAAGGTGGAAAAGTTACATAGTGGGGCTTTAATAAAAACAAATTGTAAGTGACTGACTTGGTTGTGTTGTACCTCCACTGGCCACACGTGGTCGCCCACGCGCAGATGAAGAGCAGAGAGGACGTACAGGAGGCCATATTGAAGTTCCAAGGGGGATGCAGCTCGAGAACACCCAGGCCACTGATGTGATGACATAATTTATAAATGACCTCAGAGAGCTCAAGAGCATCACCGTGAGCTCCCACGCCCACTAAGTCCTCACAGGAGGAAAGTGTTCACCCATTGTGGAACCATCTCTGTAAGATATGAAATCATGAAACTGTGGATTCCCTTTTTATTCGTGTGCATAAATAACCATTGCAAAAAAATATATTTTTGAATGCAGATTTTATCTGAAGCTAAATCTGGACTGTAGAGGGAAAAAAAATCTGTAATTTTCTCTGCAGAATCTGTCTCGACTTCCCGTGAGAACAATTTAGAGTTGCATTCATCTTGAGGAGTGGATAAATACACGGAGACCCGGATGTTCCTGTGGTCGCCTATAGAGTTCAGTAAATACTGAATGAGCAGGAGCAGGGTGGTAAAAAAAAGAAGTGCACGTGAGTCCGCAGACAAGGAAACGAGGGGCTGAGGATGCACATAATAACTGTCTGCCTGACTTCACAAACAGCATACACTCACACACACGCGTGCGTACGTGTTATATGCGCGTGCATGTGCGTCTGCGTGCATTTATCCACGGTCGTGAGCGCATAGGGCACGCGCAGCTCGTCGTCGCTGCGGTCGGTGTCCTATACTGGCATCTGTTCCCGTCTTCTTCTTTTTTGGGGGGTGGGAGGGGGTGGGGGGGCAACAGACGTATGTTTCGGATGCATCACCTCACGTCAGAGGGGGGTATGGGGGGGGTGGGGGGTGGGCTGGTTACGATAATTTCACGCGCGGCTATATTTACACTTTCGTTTTTTAATCACCGAAGCGTGACCGCGCAGCGCGCAAATGCGCATCGGTCTGCGCATCTTTGAATCTTCACAACTACGCCGTGGACAATCTCTCGCTGACATCCAGAGACCTTCTCCTCTGCGATCCGACGGGGGCTTTTTTTCCTCTCTCCCTTCTTCCTCACCGCCTATGGCCGCATATCGGCGTCCCTGAGCCCGCTGGCCTCGTCCCGGAGACCCTTCCACCGCCTCCTGCTCCTCCAGGAGCTCTTTGAATCCGGGCGGAGAGACAGTTTCTTCAAACATCTCTTATTTTTTTTTTTTTATTTAAAATAAGAACCCCGGTGCTATGCTATGGGCCCAACTCTCTAGATCTTGTGATTAATACACGAATCTCTCCTCCTCCTCCTCATCCTCCTCCTCCTCTTCCTCCTCCCACCTTCGTCCGACCCCCACCGGGAGACCCGCCGGTCCTCTCGCCGAGCCCCCGCGATGCATCCTGGCGCAGTGATGGTGCCGGCGCTGGTCCTCGTCCTGGGGAACTTGATGCTGCCGTTCACCTCGGCGCAGAACGGTAAGCCTTAGCAGGTGTGACCCTGCGCGCGCGGCATCCTTTGTAAACAACGCGACTTTGACTGCAGGAGACGGTTCCTAAAGAGGGTTTTTGGGGAACATCTGCGTTGTTAATAACGCCGTTACGCGCAACCCGACAAGGCCACGGCGAGACCGGGACGAGCTCCAATTACTGAAACAACCCCAAAGGAACTCCTCACGCATGAAACTGACGCGCTTGTGACATTTGCAAGGTTATCTACTGCCCACTGACCTACACACTGCAGGTGTGCGTGTGTGTGTGTGCGTGTGTGTGTGGAACAGAGGATGTGAATGTGTCTTTAAAATGTGTGTTTTATTCAAAATGTGTTTTTAGGACTGTTGCTGGGACCAAAGCCGAGGTCTTGGAATAACTTCTGAATAATTACATAAATGCTAGTAGTAGCCTCGAGCTGCCAGTGAGCAGTGTGTGTGTGTGTGTGTGTGTGTGTGTGTGTGGGGGGGGTAGCAGAGTGTGTCAAGCAAGACTAAACTGCTATGGCTGCTGAGCTAGTAACATATTATCATCACCCGACACAGGCTTAGCACTTATGCCTATAAGCCCAGCGTGTGTGTGTGTGTGTGTGTGTGTGTGTGTGTGCGTGTGTGTGTGTGTGTGTGTGTGTGTAGGCCCTTCTGGATCATAGTTATTGGGCCTCTGCATCTTTTTTTAAATTCATTACACACAACTACTCCCCTCGTTAGACCACGTTTCCTGTCACGCTGGCTTCAGCTGCTCCTTCTCTCTCTCCGCCCGGTACATTCTGTCTGTGCTTTATTTAATTTTTTTATTTTTAAAAGCCTTATTTAGTTTTAAGGATTATCACGTTTGAGCACCAGCTGCGAGTGTCTCTCCCAAATATTTGAAGACGGGGAACTCGAAAGAAGACGCTTGTGTCGTGACTTTCATTTGAGAAAAGTTCCCCGCACATTAATCGTTATAATAATTGTTGATTGGGTGGAGATAAAGGTGGAGGTGGAGATGGAGGTGGAGGTGGAGGTGGAGGTGGAGGTGGAGGTGGAGATGGAGGTGGAGGTGGAGGTGGAGATGGAGGTGGAGGTGGAGTCAGCTGCAGCACGCAGGTCGGGTTGTTGCAGCTCTCCCTCCTCTGACTTCAGAGTCTGTTGCACACACACACACACACACACACACACACACACACACACATACACACACACACACATCAGCAGCCACTCATGAGATTTCCATTTTTCTAAAGAACATCAATGGGTCCCTGGAGCAACAGCCCCTGACATGGTTGTTCGGCTCCTCTGATATTCAAACGGAACAATCACTTCCTGTATCGACGGCTTTTAAGAAGCTCCTCCACGCCCACGCGTGGAGACACGTGCGCCGACGCGTCGATTTATATATCGACGCAACGACGCGATATAATCCTCTTTTTTTCAGGGGGATTTCATATGTTGACGCTCAGCGTCCACCTCGTCTTTCTATGTGGGATAATCTCAAACTCCACCGGGCAGGACTTATGAATAAGACATACGATGTGCTGAGAGGCTCCTTCTGGACCTTTGAGGGATTGTATTTCTCTAATGTTAGAAATGGGGAAATATTCCAGAATATTTCCGCCGAAAAAAATTCAAATAAGTGAAAAAAATATGTTGGGTGCGTTTTTTGTAGTAAAGCACAATAGGTACATACATAAAACCACAATAAGTAAAAATATAGAATTCTTTTCGCCCTCTACATCTTGTGAGGAGAAATATACTGACACAGCAGTTATGTAACTAAATGTTATTCCTCTTTTGAATTTTCCTTATTTTTTTCTCTGAGAATTCTCTTTTTTTAAATGAATTTCTCTGCAGTGTGTGTGTGTGTGTGTGTGTGTGTGTTTGTGTGTGCACGTCCAGGTGTTCTCTGCTCTCTCGCTATCTGAAAAAAAACAACAAACCCCCCATAATAGGCCCTCCGTGTGTTTGACGACGCTTAAGCAAAAAGCATTCCTCACACTTCATGTGGTCTTCGCCACACACCACAGACAACACACACACACACACACACACACACACACATGCAACCCATTAGCAGACAGACTGGTGAGCCACTAATGCCATTAAATGGGTCTGTTTAATATAGAAATCATAGCTCATCTACAGGCATTTCATTCTCAGTAAATAGAGCCGTGCGTTCGGCGCAGGCCGCGGTCGGCGTAATAATCTGACGCGTCCTCACGTGCACCGAAAGTCTCTCACGGTTCAGATTAAAGTTAATATGTCCATGGCACGGCTTCTTGCGCAATCCTCGATTTTGTTTTTCTAGGATTGCGCATCAGTTTGCGCAAGAGAGTTCAGGCGGCGGTTGCGGCGTGGAGGGGGGGGGGGTAATACTAATAAGTACACGAGATGTAATCACTGCATCTGGGAAGCTGGAGGGGGGGGGGGGATCCATGCTATTATTTGGCTCACGTTCGGAGGTGAGAAGTAGAAACGCCGACTGGATGTCGAGTTCCTGCGACAGATATTATTCCGAGGGCCCGTAAATAGAATCCGTCCGTTCTGCCCCGTTTCTATTTTTACCAGCGAGACGCGGCGGTCGGCGGGTGGAGGACTGTGGCTTTAAGGTCCTTTTGAGAAAGTGAATTCATTAACCCTTAATGGACGGGGGGGGGTGCACGGCTTCTTTTCTGAAAGGGAAACAAGAGATTCTGAAGCTGAAAAGACGATGTGTGATCTTTAATGCAGAGGGAGTAGAAGTCCGTTGAGGAGGTGGCTGGGGGGCCGACCCGGGGAAGTGGTCTTATGTAAGACCCCCCCCCCCACACACACACACACACACACACACGCACGCACACATACACACACACACACATGAAGCATGTAGCCTGCTGCTGCTTTTACAGCTACATACCACTCAACTCGGCTCTCATCCTGAGTCACGGCTGGGAAACCTGAGACGGAGCGCGCACTGCAACCGAAACACACTGCAACCAAAACACACTGCAACCAAAAACACACTGCAGCCAGGACACACTGCAACCGAAACACACTGCAACCAAAAACACACTGCAACCAAAACACACTGCAACCAAAAACACACTGCAGCCAGGACACACTGCAACCGAAACACACTGCAACCAAAAACACACTGCAAACAACACACTGCAACCAAAAACACACTGCAGCCAGGACACACTGCAACCGAAACACAATGCCACCAAAAACACACTGCAACCAAAAACACACTGCAACCAAAAACACACTGCAACTGAAACACACTGCAACCAAAAACACACTGCAACCAGGACACACTGCAACCAAAACACAATGCAACCAAAAACACACTGCAACCAAAAACACATTTCAACCAAAACACACTGCAACCAGGACACATTGCAACCAAATTGCACTGCAACCAAAACACATTGCAACCATCAAGCTGACATTCAGAACACAGATCATTTTGGTATTCAGGACATTTAGGAACAGCGCTCATCTCCAGCAGAACCACTAGAGGTGGGTGACTTCTCCTGAAGGTGCATCTCTTCTAACTTGGTGCTCTTTAGTGTCTTTGAGGATGATCGTCAATGTCCCATGATGCACCTTGTCTCTGCACTTCTTGGAGTCGACATCAAATCATTTGAATCCCCTCGTTTTGACCTCTGCAAAGAGAAACATAGGAAGTCATTCGCCGGTTGTGATTAGAGGGACGGGATTAGAGCGTTTCCAGCCAGCGGCGGGTTACGGGGATTTAAATCTCATTAAACGGTTTCCTCTCGTCCGCGCTGAACGACCGACTCCAGTTTCACCGGCAGAATGGAGGAAAGTCGCCCCGGCGTTTTCTTTTCTTCGCCACGACATCAGTGCTCCGGTGGCGCGGTAACGCTCACGTCAGGAGCGCTCTCACGGCTTTACATCATCGCGGCTCACACGGATGTAGCTGCACATCCCATAATCACACCGTCAAAGCGTATATTTGAAGTTCTCATAAGAATACTTGATTAATTCGTCCATTTTTAAGTCATTTTCCTATTACAAAACGTTGCTAATATTGCTGTATAACATATATAACTGCTGTTATTACTAAGCAATTACCATAATATCCATGCATACCTTGTTTTACATCAATTTGTGAAAATATAGACGCATGTACTTCATCATAGTAAACATTAGAACAATGTACTCGTTCAATTAGATGTAATTAAATGTATTCATGAAGTGATTTTGGTCTTTCAGTTGCGAGCCGTGTAGCCAATACATATTCAGTACGTCCCAATGACTATTATATAACATCCAGTGTGCCACAGAGTACCAGGATGTCCTCCACTATCAGTAGATATATGAGGGTCAAAGGTCAAGGTGCGATGTGATGATGAAGCCCCGAGTGAATGCATCCTCATCAGGGCCGCTGCAGCATGTACAGGTGTACAGGAATAAGAATATATAATATACACTGCAAAAATTCAGCCTCAAAATCAAGGAAGAAAAGTAATAAAATGAGGGAATATTACTTGAAATAAGCCAAATTATCTGCCAACAGAACAGGAGAATTTGACTTGCCAAGATTTCTTAAAACAAGTGAAATGCTCCAACATTAAAACTGCCTTGTAAGAAGAAATATCTTGTCAGTCAAAAAACAAGCATAGATTGCCTCAATTTGAGATATTTCATTTTACTTAAATTTTCATTTTTGCAGTGTATAATATATAAGAATATACTGGCCAGAAGAAGGAAACGCCTCTAAAACTCAAACATCGTGTAGAGTTTACGTAAACGTCTGGCAGTGAAGTTCAGGTCATGTGACTCGTAGTTAATTAGGTAAAACATGCAAAACCTCCACATTACGGTTCTTTAAGCTCGACGTGTTCGACTGTTGAGGAGGAGACAACGCTGTGCACATTAACCTCAAGTAAGGGTTCTTTAAAGAACCATCGCCTACTGAAGAACCATTCTTTCATTTGACACACCATCGTAGGTTCTTTGAAGACCTCTTTATGGACATGGTTCCTGAAAGAACCCTGGTTTGAAAGGTTGTTTGTAGAACCATAAATGGTGCCTTAGAGAACTATTTGTTGAAGCTTCTTTAAGACACCTTTATAGGTTCTTTAAAGAATTCATTAAGGAAATGGTTCTTTAAAGAACCCTGGTTAAAAAGCTTCTTTGAGGCACCATAAATGGTGCCTTAAAGAACAATTTCTTTAGGTTCTTTAAGATAAATTTATAGGGTCTTTAAATAACAATTTAAGGAAATGGTTCATTAAAGAATCCTGGTTTAGAAGGTTCTTTGAGGAACCATAAATGGTGCCTTTAAGAACCTTTTTTTTAAGGTTCTTTGAGACACCTTTAGAGGTTCTTTGAAGATCTCTTAAATGACATGGTTCTTTAAAGAACCCTGGTTTGAAAGGTTTTATGTGGAACCAGAAAGTGCCTTAAATAACCTTTTTTTATTTGAAGAACTCTTAAATGACATGGTTCTTTAAAGAATCCTGGTTTTTGAGGTTCTTTGAGACACATTTAAAGGTTCTTTAAATAACTATGTAAGGAATTGGTTCTTTAAAGAACCCTGGTTTGAAAGGTTCTTTGTGGAACTAGAAATGGTTCTTCTCTGGCATCCCTCATTTTCGGTTCCAGATGTCTCCTCCATGTTTCTGTGAGTGCTCTCCAGTTGTATATAACTTTATTATAATACAATATTTGACTTTGGCTTTGACTTTTCCTAAAGTTGTGTTACGCTTCTTAAGGTCGGAATGAACCGCCGATGGAGAACGACGTCATTTAGAAGATATTGTGTCTGATCTATAAAAACACACCTGTGATCTCACAGGGCCTCGTCTATACTTTTCTCAAAACTGTAAATTAAGGAAGTTTATTGTCAGGAAATGAAGTTGGCGATCAGTCAGTACAGCAGTAACACGTGTAAACATGTCCAAACACATTCAGATGGGACATTTCTAATTTAAAACCAGACATTTAAAAAAAAAATAAGAATAAATAAAATACAACACAGGCATTGATGGCTTAAAAGGGAACAAGTGTCATGTAAATGGATATTTTGGTCCAAAATTTGTATTCTTTGTGGCCTCTCTTTGGACGGGGAACGTTGCACCGTCATGATTATTTTAGGTATTTGGTAACCAAGGCGACCGTGACACATTCCCAGGAAAGCTTTGTCCCAAAATCAGCAAGAATAACCCAAACGCGTCTTGTGTGTGGACATTTTGTAAGAAGAAAGGATGGAGAACCACGAGTTTGTGCAACTGTTACATGGTAAAAATACTCAACTTCATCCTACAGCAGGGAGGGAGAGGCATTAAAGTAGAGACGGCCATCCGTCCCACTGCAACAGAGATGCACCTGAACCCAACACACAACCAGGCCGGAGCCCCGGGAGGTTTCTCCTCCTCTGCTGGAGGAAGGAAGCTGACTCACGCGCCGTTGTGCGGCGGGCTGCCGGTCCTCGGGGAGCTCGTCTCCTTCCTCTCTGCCTCCAGGACGTATCGGCTGTGATGGCTGTGACTTCCACACGAGCCAACACAACAAAAAAAGACACGAGAGCTTGTCACCAGAAAACTAGCTGGTGGTTATTTTGGGGATTCTGTCGTGCTCCAAGTCTCCGGGGAGTAGAGTCACACTCGGAGAGGGGGTGCATCATTTTGTGTGGAATGAGAAATCACGTGCCATGCAAACGTGGGTGTGCGTGATGTAGCGTAGCTTAGCGTAGCTTAGCGTAGCTACCACAGCTCTGCACACATTACATGTTAGCTTCATTTTTAATTAAAATCAAGTATATTTTACATATCCCCTGTATATTTAGTATTAGTATTTATTTTTTAGTATTTAGTTTTGTGTTTTTATAATTATTTTTATTAATGCTCTGATGTGCACCGCTGCTACATTACATGTAAGTTTAATTTTTTATTAAAATAAAATATATTTCATATATCCCCTATATATTTAGTATTAGTATTGGTTTTTAGTTTTTAGTATTTAGTTTTGTGTTTTTATAATTTTTCTTATTAATGCTCTGATGTGCACCGCTGCTACATTACATGTCATTTTAATTTTTTATTAAAATAAAATATATTTCATATATCCCCTGTATATTTAGTATTAGTATCTAGTTTTTAGTATTTATTTTTGTGTTTTTATAATTATTTGTATTAATGCTCTGATGTGCTCCGCTGCTACATTACAAGTTAGCTTCATTTTTTTATTAAAGTAAAGTCTATTTTATATATACCCTGTATATTTAGTATTAGTCGTCGTATTTAGTTTTTAGTTTTTAGTATTTAGTTTAGTGTTTTTATAATTTTTCTTATTAATGCTCTGATGTGCACCGCTGCTGTGATTTTTGAAATGTCCCCACTGTGGGACGAATAAAGGAATATATCATACATACATCATATCACATCGTCATATTTTCTAGCGCTGCGATTGGTTCAAACTGACCCCTAGTGATATTTTTGTGAACATGTAGTGATGTAACGGCCCTTTAATTGACTCCGTAACACGAGAGAAACCCCCAATCATTTGGTGTGTATTTGTGTGTGTCGGTGCCAGTGTCATGTTGGTTATGCAAAATCCTAGTTTAATAACACATAATCTTACAACACAGAGCATCCAGAGAGAAGGGTCAGTTTATATGGACCATCCCACCTTTAATAATAAGCTTTTAGTCGTCTTATAGTTCACGGGAACTCAGCCACCGGCATGCACTTACTTTGTTGTTTTATTGTTTCCTTTGTCGATCCATATGTTTGAGAGCTCGTTGTCTGCTGTTCTAATGTTCACGTGTACATTAAGTATGCGGCGGCTTCGTCACGTTCACAAAGTGTCCTACCTCCAGCCTCCTAGGCACTGCTGGAAAATGCATAGAATATTATTTATTCATATATATATATATATATATATTTATATATATGTATATATATATAAATATATATTTATACATAGATATGTATATATATAGATATATAGATATGTATATATATATATATATATTTAAATTTATATATATTTATATGTATATATATATATTTATATATATATATATATTTATATATATATGTTTATATATAAATATATAAATATGTACATATATATATATATACAGTGTATATATATTTATATATATTTATATTTGTATGCAATACATTAATTAGTTGATTGGTTCGTCCGATTTTATTGATCAAAGATTAATTTTTCAATTAATTTACCAAGCAATAATTTGCTAAATTCTCAGTTTTATATTGTTTTTGGACAAAACTATGAATTGGACGACATCATCTCTGACTCTGTGAAATTCTGATGTCGTTGTTGTTTATTGACACAAAACAACATTTTGGATGATTTCTTGGATGAATCAACCGATGAATTGATGATCTCAGACTCTCTGTCTGAAACACATGTCCACGTCCGGCCCCACATTCCAGTCATACCAGCATGCTGCAGCTCTCTGGCTGTTCCTTCACACATCCTCCCTCAGCCGGGATGTAAATGAAGACATCTGTTCCATCTTTTCCCCCCTTTTTTAATTTGCCGTCACAACGAAGAACATTCATAACTTTTTTCTCTTTAAAAAAAATAGAAAAGCAGATGTTATCCCCCTGTGATTTCGAGGCCGGTATTAGTTATCTATAATATATATATATATATATATTGTGTATTGTATTCACGGTCACACCCAGAGCAGAGAATGCCGTAGTAAATGTTCTGCTGAGCTCGGACTCGGCCTCCGGGACCACGGGGCGGGCGTGATGGGCCCAGATGTTTCCAAGAGAAAAAGAAACTAATGCTAATTACCTCTGCTGCACATCTCCAGGCGTCGCACACGGAAACCAGAGTTATGAGCACTAAATATCCCCAGTCAGTCTCTGGCGGCGGAGAATGACTTGCAACGCGCTCCTCTCGTTTCTTTTATCGGCTAATTCATTTTTTTTTTACGTGAGTCACAAACAAAAAATGTGTGTGTGTGAAATCCTTTGTGTAGTTTTTTTGAGGTTGTCTGTAGCTCATGGCGGGGAGGAGGAGGGGGGGGGGATCCCTCTGTTGCTCTCCTCTCTGGTTCTTCCCTTTTTTTTCTTTCCTGAAAGGTTTTTCTTCTATTTTCTTGGGAGTTTCTCCTGATCTGATGTGAGGTCAAAGGTCAGGGATGACCGTAAAGCCCTCTGAGACACGTGTGTGATATGGATGGATAAAGATAAACTGAATTGAATTGGGGGGGAGATCGGTCGCCTCGTAACCACCAGGTTGCCGGTTCCATCCCCCGCTACCCCCGTCTGTTGCATGTTGAAGTGTCCTTGAGCAAGGCACTGAACCCCCAGTTCCCCCCCGGTGCTTCACTGCTCCTCGATAACTAAAGACGAGTTAAAGGCAGAAGAATCTCCACAGGATCAATACACGTTCACACCAGGAGCACAGCATCCAATAGTTGCAAAGTACTGCTTTCTTCCTTCCTTCCTTCCTTCCTTCCTTCCTTCCTTCCTTCCTTCCTTCCTTCCTTCCTTCCTTCCTTCCTTCCTTCCTTCCTTTCTTTCTTCCTTCTTCATTTCTTTTTTCTTTTTTTTCATAATTTCTTCCTTCCTTCCTTTCTTTTTTTGTTTCTTATTTGGTTTCTTCCTTCATTCTTTCCTTCCTTTCATTCTTTCATTTCTTTTTTTCTTAATTTCTTCCTTCATTCATTCCTTCCTTTCTTTCCTTCTTTCCTTCTTCATTTCTGTTTTTCTTCATTTCCTCCTTCTTTTCTTTCTTTCTTCCTTTCTTTCTTCCTTCCTTATTGTCTCCTTCCTTCTTTCCTTCCTTCCTTCCTTCTTTCCTTCCTTCCTTCCTTCCTTCCTTCCTTCCTTTCTTTTAAGCTTCCTAAGCTGTTGTATTCAGACGCAATACAAAGAAAAATGGAGGCTGTTAGTGCAACGTATGAGACGAGGAAATGACGTCTGCATGTTCAGTCCACCTGTGTGTGGTTCCTTGTGTGGTTCTGTGTGGTTCTGTGAGTGGTTCCTTGTGTGGTTCTGTGTGGTTCCGTGTGTGGTTCCTTGTGTGGTTCTGTGTGGTTCCGTATGTGGTTCCTTGTGTGGTTCTGTGTGGTTCTGTGAGTGGTTCCTTGTGTGGTTCTGTGTGGTTCCGTGTGTGGTTCCTTGTGTGGTTCTGTGTGGTTCTGAGTGGTTCCTTGTGTGGTTCTGTGTGGTTCTGTGAGTGGTTCCATGTGTGTTTCTGTGGGTTGTTCTGTGTGTGGTTCTTTGTGTGGTTCTGTGTGTTTCTGTTTTTCTGTTTAAAAAAAATACTTCTTTTAATTTATTCATCTGGTTGATGAACATTTTTTTTTTATGTTCATCAACCAGATGAATAAATTAAAAGTAAAAACCAAAAAGCGGGATGTTGAGCAGGTGCTATATCAAACCAGTCAGTGGTTCTGTGTGTGGTTATGTGTGTGTTTCTGTGTGTGTTTCTTAGTGTGGTTCTGGGTGTGGTTCTGTGTGTTTCTGTGTGTTTCTTAGTGTGGTTCTGTGTGTGGTTCTGTGTGTGGTTCTGTGTGTTTCTGTGTGTGTTTCTGTGTGTTTCTGTGTGTGTTTCTGTGTGTTTCTGTGTGTGTGTTTCTTAGTGTGGTTCTGTGTGTGGTTCTGTGTGTGGTTCTGTCCTCCCCTCCCCTGTCACTGGGACCATATGTGCATTATTTTTTTATTTTTTTAAACCTGCTCTTAAAGTCCAGCTTATCCAGGCGGGAGCCGGCTGACCTCGTTTCTGCGTTAGCAGCAGAAGATGAGATGAATGAAGAGATTATGTTTATGACATTATTACAGAAACATGAAGTTACGTCTGGTTGGGAACGTTTCTGAGAATTTATTTTCATGGCATCTCAAGCTCTGAGAAACAAAGATAAACCAGGGAGAGTATATGTGATCGTATTAAGGAAGTAACATAACTTGTATGATTACACAGAATGCATACCTTTTAAAACTGATTACATTTTTAATTTATTTTACACAATATTTGTATGGGTTTTACATATAGATTATGCATTATAGTAAAACACACATTGCAAATTGCAACATTTTACTTTATATTTTCTACTTATGTCTCTCTTTTATTTATTTGTATTTAAACACTAAAATTATTTTCGATTTTTTTAAGTGCTTCTTTTTGTCATTTGAAATGTTTTGTTGTGTTCTTCTTTGTTCGGTGAAATTTTAAAAAATGGAAAAAATAAAAATGGACTTATGGCTTATGAGACAATGTAGGAATATATTCAAACCATCTCATACAAGCGTACCTTTTTATATAAGTCCAGAAATATATATATATATATATATATATATATATATATATATATATATATATATATATATATATATATATATTTTTTTTTAATATATAGACATTCTGGGCTTTCCAGTGATACCACGTGGGTCGGGGTGGGAAGAAGACAACTTCCCCTTTCTTTTGACAGAAGATGGCGTCTGTATCAGCCGCCACATTTTAGGGAAGAGCCCAAATTCAAGTCAACTATTGCTTAATTATTCTCTTTTTTGTTACGAATAGGTAGGAAATCACTAAGAATAAGAAGTTGGAATACACTATTTTCCCTCAGTTCCCCAGGAGTCGTGTACAATATAGTATATTTACACATGTAGTGACGACTGAGACACATTTGCAGGAAATACAACATAATTCCTTCAATTTTCCCTACAACAGATTAATAACTCTTCCCTTTCAAGATTTTATAGATTTTTGTATCCTTCAAACTAACACGTGTTCTGACATCTTTAGTGGAGTCCATCACCTGACAACACTCACTCTACTCTACATGTATATATCTTAATCTCATCAGCCGTAATAACTCACAACTTACACTTCTTCCTGTAAATTAAGCTCACGGTGAACATTTCCCGAGCTAATGATTTATACAAAATCACAGGATTTTTACGCTCCGTGTTTCATTCCGCGCTGCGTGACGCCCCTTTGTGAGTGTCAATGTCAACGGGGTCAAGTGGGAGCGCCGCCGCTGATTGTGGAGAGCGCTCTCGAGTGATTGGTCACTTACTCCCGATAAACAAACCTTTAAGGCAAACAGAGTTCTTTGTGGCGTTTGAAGGCGCGCGGTGAGCTCTTCGTGCCCCGCACTCGATGTTCTATCTCCCGTGTTTTACGCCGTTCGCTCGAGCGTTCGCTAAACCCGCCGCGCTCATCCGTACGAGGTTTAACGTGAGAGAGAACGAAGGAAAGAGGAGAGGAAAGGAAAGCAGGACTGCTGTGATTCGGGGGCTCTGACTCGGTCTGACAGTCGGAGGGCCTCATGCTGCCTTCGCAGCAAAAAGGCGTTGCGAATAATTGTGTCTTTCCGCTTCGTTTGCGCCTTAAAGGGGGCGTGGCTTAGAGGGGGCGGGGCTTATCACTCTGGTTTTACCCTGTGGAAACTTATAATTTCCTTCATCCACCGTGAAGAACTAACCAATAGTTCTGCTTCATACTCGTTGAGGCTGATCTGTAGCCAATCAGATGTCATTCCGCCTTAGAAGGGGCGGGGCTTATCTCTGTGGCGTTACTCCGTGGAAACAGTTATTATTTCCTTCATCCACCGTGAAGAACTCGCCACTAGTTCTGCTTCATACTTGTTGAGGACGTCCCACAAACGTCTGAACATCTAATGCCCTCGTGTTTGGGTTCATAACATTAATATATATATATATATATATATATATATATATATATTTATCCATGACATCACCCGTAGGCTCACACAGCTCGGTGACCTTCACCTCTACGTCTGAATAACTGTCTCTTCAGCGCCACTAGAGCAGCAGTTAGATTCACCAACGGAGGAGCAGCTCGACGCCGATTGGCTCTCGGAACTCGACGTCGGGCGAATTTTTCGGCAAAGTTTAAATATTTCAACATGAAGCGAATGAGGAGAATTCTTCGTGCCACGAAATTCGCAGAAAACGCGCTGCTCTTAGAAATAAGCGCCTAACGCAACCACATTGTGTCTGTTGACTTTACTTATGGGATCTACTCTAGCGTAAAATTTCAACACTTTTGGTGTGAACGCAGCTTGAGCCTGACCCTGACCCTGAGCGAACTGCTAACCTTTAACCTTTTCCTTTTTCCTCTTATCGATGATTTAACGTTTGCTTTCTTTCCTCCCTCTACCCTTTTCTTCCCTCCTCTCCAGCCGGGTTCGTGAAGTCGCCGATGTCCGAGACCAAGCTGACGGGGGACACCTTCGAGCTGTACTGCGACGTGGTCGGCAACCCCACGCCGGAGATCCAGTGGTGGTACGCCGAGACCAACCGAGCCGACTCCTTCAAGCAGCTGTGGGACGGAGCCCGCAAGCGCCGGGTGTCCATCAACACGGCGTACGGCACCAACGGCGTCAGCGTGCTCGGCATCACGCGCCTCACGCTGGAGGACTCCGGGACCTACGAGTGCCGGGCCAGCAACGACCCCAAGCGCAACGACCTGCGGCAGAACCCCGCCACCACCTGGATCCGCGCCCAGGCCACCATCTTGGTGCTGCAGAGTGAGTGGCCCATCGGCCCGTCCTGTAGATGAACACACGCCTGATTCTATGGCCACATTTACACATAGCCGGGTATTTACCCCCCCCCCCGCTGAACGAAAATGTAGGTAGAATATCAGTCGCGTGCAATTCCAGGATGCTTTATTTTCATTGGTTGCTAGATTCAATCTTACTCAGATACAACAGATACTTTTTTTCTGATTGGCTATTGTGTAGTGCATTTCTTTTCTTTTTTTGATTGGCTGATAAGTGGCACCTCACAGCAGAACTCCAGGGGAGCGCTTGATTCATCCACGGAGAGGGCAGCGCGGCTCATGTTGGCGCTGCGACACATTAAAACATTAAATAGCCAAGAGTTTTTTTTCAGCGTGAGAAATACGATGTGTGGCGGGAGTGCGGGAGTTAAGACCGAAATGCGTGAGTCTCACGCTCAATGTGTGACACTTGAGAGCCCTGCACAAGGTTGTTTTCAACAAAGTTTCTGTTTACATGAACCCGCATAAATACGCCGTCCGCATACGTCCCATAGGACGCTCACGTGACGTGAAGCATCTTTAGTCGCACACTGTGACGTTTGACCACCTAAAACTCTGTTTGACCTCGTTCACACGCAAACACAAAAACAGAGTTTTCAGAAATCTCCACTTTGGCCGGAGTTTTTAAAAATGGTTCGTTTTCCGTGATAAAACCTCCGTTTTTTATGTAAATGAAAGGCCAAAACGCATGAAAATATATGCGTTTTCCCATCGTGTGAACGGGGTCCATGTGTAGCGGACCCCCGGTGGACAGTAGTGAAGCGTACAGATGTTTCCAGAACTTCCTTTATTCAAGTTCAACCATGTTGACGAACATAGATTTAAGAGTTTTGCTTTTTTAAATTTAACTTCCAGAAATCACCGTAAGCTCAGAGCTAATGGAACAAATAAAACAGAAATGAGTGTAAACATTAATTAGATGATGTTCATACATACATGTGGACATTAATCACAACATGTTCTCTTTTTAAAAAGCACATACAGCTAAAATATACCATTAGCATCTTAGTATTATACATTTTTACACTTTAATTTACAAATAAAGTCACTAAACATAAAGTCAAAGCCCAAATAAAAGCCTAAAGTACCGTGTTCCCGTTCCAGCTCGGTGCTTAGACGTTCATATAGTAGGAGAAATACTCACGAACATCTTTTCCTTCAGTACACCTAGCTAACGTATTTTTTTGCAAAGTCATGTTACTAGATTACATCGACTTCCGGTCTTGCCGGAAGAGCTTCAAAATAAAAGGACCTAAAACATAGAAAGGCAAAATAAAGGCTTGTGGGAAATAGTCTCCATCATAACAGAACCTTTTCACAGTCCTTTACTCCCTGTCCCGACCACCCAGACCCTCTGGAGAACCCACCCTCAACACAGTGCAAACAAACATGCGAGTATTTGGCCTTTTTGTGTTTTGTCTATTTTGGTAATTCTGTACATGTTCTCTTCTCCAGTGGTTCTCAATCTTTTTTCAGTGATGTACCCCTTAACCAGACAATTTTGGTTAAACACACAGTGCCATTCGTGCCCGATTTAATATAGAATATATACAATTCTGTTCATGAACTTACACTCATATTCTATATTGAAATAATTTTTTTAATGGATGCAAATTTCATGTACCCCCTGGAGTGCCTTCACATACCCCCAGGGGTACACATGCCCCCATTTAAGAATCATTGTTTTACTCAGCTCATTAACTATTATTATTAACTATTATATATATATATATATATATATATATATAATGTTGATATATTTTATGTATAATATATATATATATATATAATATTATATCATATTATTTTATTATATTTAATTTATATTATATATATATATAAATATTGTATTATATTATTATATTTCATATATATATATATATATATATATATATATATATATATATATATATATATATATATATTCTCCCTTGAGCATCGTGTTGTAACTGACCACAAACCCAAGATCTCTATCTACTTTTCTTTCTTCCCTCCCACAACCAAACCTTTGTTCTCACTGTATCTCGTGGGTCCTCTTACCAGATTCTGATCATTATCTTATTTCTCTCTGTATCTCTAATTTCACTCATTTCCATGTCCCTGGATTTCTTTTTTTTTTTGCGATACTAATTGCCTCAACACAACGTTGTGTGTCTCTCTCTCTCTCTCTCTCTCTCTCTCTCTCTCTCTCTCGTGTCACTAGGATCCTTTTATGTTATATTGTTTTTAATATTTGGCTTCCTTTCTTACCGGGCACACAATGGGTCTGCCAAGAAGACACAAGGAGAGATGCGCTGAGGTGTAGACGAGTGGATTCCTGCCATCTACTCTCTCCTTGATAAAAGCAAAACAAAAAATGTTATGCTTTCAAATAATTTGTGGGCGGTAATCCAATAGGCGGGATCGGACCCCCTGAAGGACCTCCAACGTCTCGTTTCTCATTCAGACGAGGCAGATTTCCCTTTTCTTTGACGTAAAAAAAAAGGTCTCTGTTAACACTTCAAAATACGACGGCTTCAAAATAAGAGCTTCTTCTGCCCGGTAACAGATGTATTTTGTACGATCTTTCAAGAGAAAGCTGCTCCGTCCCAGAATCAAAACATCTCATTCACACCTGAGTCATCTTGTTATTAGGATAACCATAAAAAAAATCCACATTACAGTCACAATAATACTACAGTCATCATATTATTTTCCTATGTTTTCAGAATACACCTCATAATATCCCTTATTAATCATCTTATCTTTCTTTATGTATTCATTTAAAACATATAGGCTCTCATTCACATGTGCACGTTCATATAGCATCCATATAACATTCATATAACTCTACACCTCTCAGCCGCTAAGTGTGCGCCTGTGAATCGGTAATGACATTATTTACCTTTTAACCCGCCGCTCTATGCACACACACATTTAAACAAACTGAATTTCTTGCTCCAGTGGAGCACAGGGGCGTGAGGAACGCTGCCCGTCACCGGGAAGCTTAGAGGGCTTTGATCCTGGCCGCCTCCTCTGATTGGACGTACACATTTAGATTAATGTGTGAGCGCTATTTTATATAAGATGTGCAAAGGACTCACATGAACTTGTTTACTACATTCCTGCCACAATACTAACTTATAAAATCTGCAATTCAAGTCCTCAGTAAATATATTCTGTTATTACTAAGGAGTAAATGTCTCATATGCATGTAATACCGTGCATGTTATTACATGCATATAACAGGCTATGCATAATAGTTTATATTGATGTATAGTTTGTAGCTAACACAGTCTGATTGTCTTGTTTTATTTGGGTTTGTGAATCACTCTGAACCAATACACCCAGGATCAGTGTATGAGCGTCGTAATTCATTCCCATTACAAAAACCTGTATTAGACTGACACATTTTAATTTATGTGTGAGCAATATATGATACAAGGTATAGGAGCCGATGCACTTTAGACTATTATAAGACTTGTTTACTACATTTCTGCAACAATACAAACCTATCAAACATATTTAAGTCCTCAGTAAATATATTCTGTCATTACTAAGAAGTAAATGACTCATATGCATGTAATACAATGCAAGTTATGACATGCATATAACAGGCTATGCATTGATATTAATGTATAGTTTGTAGCTAACAGTCTGATTCTCTTGTTTTGGCCTTTTGTTTTATTTAGGTGGGTGGGTATATGTAAATCACCCATAATCAGTGCATGTATGTTTGTCGTGATTCATTCCCATTACAAAAAATTAGACATGATCCCCAAAATGAGGCATTACCATTTGAGTATGAAACTCGTAGTGAAGGAATAGTTTGATATTTTTAATGTGAACCTTGAAAACTTTAAAGTCTTGAGACTTTAATACAAATGGCCATTTAATATCTTTTTTTTTTTATATAAATATAAATATTTTTTTTTTACAAATTAACAAGACATGACTTTTAGGATACGATACGAAGGGAAAGGAGAGATAAACGGGTAAAGAACTACAAAAAACAGACCAAAAAATAGAGGATAATTAGAAAAATCACAGCAAATGAAACATTCACACATCACCAGTCGGCCATAAGAACATCTTTAAGGATCAAACCGTACACATTTACATCTTTACATCTTTATATCTTTACATCTTTACATCTTTACATTGTCACATCACGTCAGCATCGGGGCTGTGTTTTTAATCAGGCAGGGCGAAGTCCACCCGGAGGGGTCCACCATGCGGTTTCCATATTTTGCCAAATCCCTTGACATCGTCATGGAGGGCCAATGGACATTTAAAAAAAAAAAAAGACATCAGTGGAATCTTCCTCAGCTTTTTTTCCATCAGTCTTTTTGCATCCAAAATTCCCATTAAAGTAATTAATTCAGCGGTATGCACACAGACACGCACACACACACACATATATATATATATATATATATATATATATATATATATATATATATATATATTTATAAAATATATATATATATTTATATAAATATATCTATTTATATATATATATATATATATATATATATATATATATATATATTAAAATGTGCCTTATCCTCAGGAGGTCCACTATTGCATCATAATCATCTCGTCTCATGATTTCGGGGCTAGCTTCAGCTCTTCCGATGATGTAATGCTCCCCTAAATATGGACTCACGTTGGTTTCTATGTCTCAGGTTAACAGATGTTATACATCTTGGCAAAATGTACTCGATATTCAATCAAATCTATTTATCAATCCGTCAGTTAATCGGATGCGATATCGATCTAAATGCAGCATTCTGGTACCGGAGGAAAAGAGGATCAGGTTCCTCCACAGCTCACGACATTCTGATATGGAGATACGTGTTGCATCATTCCGCCCTACAAACAACCTTCTGGTAAAAAAAAAAGAAAGAAAAACTGCCTGTGGACCACTGTGGGCTGTGTTTGCTAAATGTTAATTTATGTACCTCATCGTGTGTGTGTGTGTGTGTGTGTGTGTGTGTGTGTGTGTGTGTGTGTGTGTGTGTGTGAGTGTGTGTGTGTCTCAAAGATGCTATTAATAGTACATTTGGTTCTGCTTGGAGGGAGGAGAGGGGAGGGGGGAGGGGGGAGGGGGGAGCGGTATCCCCTCAGCTATCGACGACACAGCAATGCAAAAACAAAAACGAATGCTAACAGAGGACGCTTGCAGGTTCCAGTCGTCTCTCTCCCTCTCTCCTCCTCTTCCTCCTCCTCCTCCTCCTCTCTGCCCAGCTAGTGTGGCCTTGCAGCAGCAGCAGCAGCCAGTAGTAGGATTATGATGCTTCTCCTCTCTTGCTCCTCCCCTTGGGGGCTCCATCGTTGCCATGGTTGGCTCGCCCTGGAGGAGGAGGAGGAGGAGGGAGGGAGGATGAGGAGGAGGAGGATGAGGAGGAGGAGGAGGAGGAGGAGGAGGAGGAGGCTTCCTGCTCACTACTCAAAGCAGAGCAAAGGGCGCCTCGCTCTCAGATGCCACCTCCCTGCCTCCCTGAACGTCCTTGAGAAACGGACCCTGGTGTTGTTTAGTCACCGGCGTGTTTAGAGATGGAGAGAAGTCATGTAGGCAGTCCTTCATGTCAGAGAGCTGTTCACTATATATATGTATATATATATACATATATACTGTATACATATATATACATATATACTGTATACATATATATGTATATATATATTAAAAAGTATACATATATATACATATATATACATATATATGTATATATATGTGTGTATATATACATATATATGTATATATGTATTTATTTATTTATATGTATAAATGTATGTGTATATATACATACATATATATTATAAATATATACATATATATACATATTTATATACACACACACACACACATATATATACATTGTGTGTATATACATATATATGTATATATATATATTAAAAAGTATACATATATACATATATATGTATATATGTGTGTATATATATATACATTGTGTGTATATATATATACACATATATATGTATATATATGTATTTATTCATATATAAATGTATGTTTATATATACATACATATATTATAAATATAAACATATATATACATATATATATATATATATATATATATATATATATACACATATATATGTATATACATATTTATATATATACACATATATGTACACATATATATATGTATATATATGTGTGTATGTATATATGTATATATATATATATATATATATATATATATATATATATATATATATATATATATATATATATAAAGCTGAGATGTGATGTCTCCCCTCTGCATTGGGATGACATTCACATGCCAGCGTAGGTTCAGCCATCTTGGAGAGTCGGTCCAGATCCCTCCGTTAAAATGAAAGATGCCGTTATCAGCTTTGTTGTATCTGATCTCTGACACATTAAGAAGCATCTGTCGGTGCGGCGCGCGTACAGAGATATCTGTAGTCAGTCAGATTAATATTTAGATTTAGAGCTGGGTGAAAATTCAATAAGTTAATCTATTGTTTTTCAATGGAATTATTTATCGAGATATATTGGGTCCAAACTAATAATACCAACAAAAAAATTCTCAGTAAATCTGATAAAATTCACTTAAATAAAACTATTGTCTTAATCAAATTACTTTATATTTAAAGTGCAAAAAAAAGTATAGCTGGAAATATTATTTCTCTATAATTTCACTTGAAACTGTCGCGACCTGAAGTTCTTCATTCAATGAGAAAAAATACTTCTTAAGTATTTAATTCACACAGTGGAATACATAAATATGCTTGTTTCATGAATATAATTTATTAAAGATGCTCTATGAAGATATAATTCGTTGACGCATATATCCTGATGGAAGACGTTGACCACCCCTAAATAAAATAATTTCAGAGACGTTTAGTTCGTGCTCATAATGTTAATCACTTCTTTCTCACTCTCAAGATGCATGTTGGATTTACGGTCTCACATCATGTCGTTTTGTTTATTTGTTGTGTGTACTCTGTGTTCGCTCCATCACACCCTCCCACACGCAGCGTATATGAACAGCCTGCAGCACCCGCACCACCACCAAGCACCGAGGGAGCGTCTAAGCCCCGCCCCCTTTATCCGGTTCTGACCGTCTCTGTGTTCCAGAACCGAAGATCAGCGCCTCGGACCAGACCGTGCTGTCGGCGGAGAACCCCAGGAAGCAGATCTCGCTGCAGTGCAACCTCACCACGGCCCACACGCCCCACAGCGAGAGCTTCTGGATGAAGAACGGCCTCGAGATCCAGAACACCCGGACGGAGCTGAGGAACACGGCGCACAGGTGACCACGCCGCCTTGACCTCCGCGTGCGGGAAGTGGGACGGGAAGTGGGGTGGGATGGGAAGTGGGATGGGAAGTGGGACGGGAAGTGGGACAGGAAGTGGGATGGGAAGTGGGACGGGGAGTGGGACCGGGAGTGGGACGGGAAGTGGGACGGGGAGAGGGAAAGGAAGTGGGATGGGAAGTGGGATGGGAAGTGGGACGGGGAGTGGGATGGGAAGTGGGATGGGAAGTGGGACGAGAAGTGGGAAAGGAAGTGGGACGGGAAGTGGGGTGGGATGGGAAGTGGGATGGGAAGTGGGACGGGAAGTGGGACAGGAAGTGGGATGGGAAGTGGGACGGGGAGTGGGACCGGGAGTGGGACGGGAAGTGGGACGGGGAGAGGGAAAGGAAGTGGGATGGGAAGTGGGATGGGAAGTGGGACGGGGAGTGGGAAAGGAAGTGGGATGGGAAGTGGGATGGGAAGTGGGACGAGAAGTGGGAAAGGAAGTGGGACGGGAAGTGGGGTGGGATGGGAAGTGGGACGGGAAGTGGGACAGGAAGTGGGATGGGAATTGGGACGGGGAGTGGGACCGGGAGTGGGACGGGAAGTGGGACGGGGAGAGGGAAAGGAAGTGGGATGGGAAGTGGGACGGGGAGTGGGAAAGGAAGTGGGATGGGAAGTGGGACGAGAAGTGGGAAAGGAAGTGGGACGGGAAGTGGGACGGAGAGTGGGACGGGAAGTGCGACAGGAAGTGGTACATGAAGTGGGATGGGGAGTGGGAAAGGAGGTGGGGCAGGAAGTGGGATGGGGAGTGGGACGGAAGTGGGACAGGAAGTGGGATGGGAAGTGGGACGGGGAGTGGGAAAGGAAGTGGGATGGGAAGTGGGGCAGGAAGTGGGACAGGAAGTGGGACGGGGAGTGGGACGGGAAGTGGGGCAGGAAGTGGGACAGGGAGTGGGACGGGAAGTGGGACAGGGAGTGGGACAGGGAGTGGGATGGGAAGTGGGACGGGGAGTGGGAAAGGAAGTGGATGGGAAGTGGGATGGGAAGTGGGACAGGAAGTGGGATGGGAAGTGGGACGGGAAGTGGGACGGGGAGTGGGACCGGGAGTGGGAGTGGGACGGGAAGTGGGACGGGGAGAGGGAAAGGAAGTGGGATGGGAAGTGGGACGGGGAGTGGGAAAGGAAGTGGGATGGGGAGTGGGACGGAAGTGGGACAGGAAGTGGGACGGGAAGTGGGACGGGAAGTGCTCCCAGCGATGGAATGAGGATGCAGCTACAATGTGTCTAAATGTTTGATGTGAAATGGGCGTGGCTCAGCGAGCGGAGGTCACATCTCAAACGGCTTCGGGGGTCTTGGAGGAGAGCACGCACCTCGCTGGGAGAAAGCAGCGCACCGATTGGATCTAATTTCAAAATAAGAGCGTTGCTCACGTTTTTCGCAATAGTAGCTAAGCAGAGAATGTGCTTGTCAGGCACTTTGTTTACTCATAAACATTTGAGAGACAACAATAAGTTAGAATTTATACGCATGTTATCTTCAAGAGACAATAAATAAACACACATTTGATCTCATGTTTGATGGAAAATGCTTTTTGTTCATGAGCATTTTGAAATACCTCCAGGCCGCTTTGTTTGATATCCATGTTTACCTCCTTGTCTCATGTTCACTTTCTTTTTGATGTAAGCAAATTCAAACACACACAGCACTACTAGTAACTCCAGGTTGTTGTGTCAATATTTGCTTGTATATGGCTCAGACAATGGCACATTGTTTTTCCATAAACAATAGAGAGGCAACAATAAGTTAGAATATATGAACTTATGTCATCTTCAAGCCGTTAATGAGGCAATAAATGAACACATTTAATCTAATGTTTGATGGAAGATGCTTTTTTTAAATATCTCTGGGTCGCTATCATTAATTAAATATCAATATTTAGCTTCTTGTCACCTATTTCTTTCTTCTTCTATTAAAGCAAATACCATCCTACACACCACTACTTTAATCCAAGTGTTGATCTATACCTACATGCATGTGATGACACAGGAACTACCCTTAACCCTCCTGTTACCTTCAAATTTACTAATATATTTTACCCTTTTTGACCAAAGCAGTTATAACTTCCAGAAAATTATTATAATTAATATTGTTTCCCAAAGTTTAAGTGTCAGGTTCTTTTTGTTTGTTGACGACCTAAATAGCCCTTTAAAAAAAAGTTGATATTTCTTATTTGTTTTACACAGTGAAAAACAGCCTGGGGTCAAATTGACCCCAAAGAACATCAATGAGTACAAGTTGTGTTGAATGAGAATTTGATGTTTTCCCAGTTGTCCCCAATAAATTAGGAAAAGTCATGAAATATTAAGCAAAAAATATTATGTCAATCATATGTTTAGAGACGTTAAACATAAAATGGGGTCAAATTGACCCCAAAGGTCACAGGAGGGTTAAGTAGCATCTAGTTGTTGCCTCATCACTGGAGCGGCGAGCCCCAGTCGGCCCCGTAGACGTCTTAGATTCTCCCTCTGAGAGGAGACCAATTGGTCACCTCCTTGTCACATCACATCAGAGACTCTCTGAGGATTACAGATAAAATGCCTGTCGCGCCCATTTTATCTCCCGGAGCTCCGGAGCTCCCCTGAAGGCTTCGCTCCTCGAGTCCCGACTAATTACTATAAAGTTAGTTTGTTGTATTGACTCGATTGCTTACCGGTGAAGTTATCGAATCCGACGCTGTGTTTCTGTATTTTCTTGCAGGATCGTTAAATCGCGGGCGGACGATTCCGGGGAATACATGTGCGTTTACACGTTCGCCATGTCGCCGAACGCAAACGCCACGATCGAAGTAAAAGGTAAGATTCCTCCCGTCGCCGTATTCAAGGCGCGACCTTTGACACGCGAGGGAACGCAAATATCACAGGAAATGCCAGAGTCTGTCTGACGATTGATTCACCGCACAAACAAAAAAAAGAAGCCTTTTAGATTTCTCTTTCCCTCCTCGTGGGCCGCGTTTTTTCTACCGAGAGACGGAGAGGTGACAGACGTCAAGCAGCCGAAGCCGCCGTCGACGGAGATGTTTTGAATTCATCCCATGTGCCGCGGTGGGGGGGGGGGGGGGGGGGGGGGGGGGAAGATCCTGGGGCTGTTGTCACTCTTGGCTTTTCACTGAGATGACAGTAGAACAAAATAAAATGGACGGGCGCTGCAAAGCGACAGATCAGTCTGGATAATTGCAAATGCAAACAGAGAGACTCACAAATACATTCCAATGCAGACGTAAATAAATTACCATTGGTTTGTTTGTGAATCGCTACACATTTTTTTGTAAATAGATACACATTTGTTTGTAAATAGATATACATTTGTTTGTAAATCGCTACACATTTGTTGTGAAAAGATACACATTTCATTTTTTGTAAAATAGATACACATTTGTTTGTCAATTGCTACACTTTTTTTGTTGTAGATCGCTACGCATTTTTTGTGTATAGCTAGACATTTGTTTGTGGATCGCTACACATTTGTTTGTAAATATACACACATTTGTTTGTAAATAGCTACACTTTTTTTGGTAAATCGCTACACATTTGTTTGTGAATCGCTACACATTTGTTTGTGAATTGATACACATTTAGTTTTTGTAAATAGATACATATTTGTTTGTGGATCGCTACACATTTGTTTGTAAATAGATACACATTTGTTTGTAAATAGCTACACTTTTTGGGGGGGTAACTCGCTACACATTTGTTTGTGTATAGCTACACATTTGTTTGTAAATATACACACATTTGTTTGTAAATAGCTAGACTTTTTTTGGTAAATCGCTACACATTTGTTTGTGTATAGCTACACATTTGTTTGTAAATAGATACGCATTTGTTTGTGAATCACTACACATTTGTTTGTGAATTGCGATACATTTGTTTGTGAATTGATACACATTTATTTTTTGTAAATAGATACATATTTGTTTGTGGATCGCTACACATTTGTTTGTAAATAGATACACATTTGTTTATGAATCGCTACACATTTGTTTGTAAATAGCTACACTTTTTTGGGGGGTAAATCGCTACACATTTGTTTGTGTATAGCTACAAATTTGTTTGTAAATATACACACATTTGTTTGTGAATCGCTACACATTTGTTTGTGAATCGCTACACATTTGTTTGTAAATAGCTACACTTTTTTTGGTAAATCGCTACACATTTGTTTGTGTATAGCTACACATTTGTTTGTAAATAGATACACATTTGTTTGTGAATCGCTACACATTTGTTTGTGAATCGCTACACATTTGTTTGTGAATTGATACACATTTATTTTTTGTAAATAGATACATATTTGTTTGTGGATCGCTACACATTTGTTTGTAAATAGATACACATTTGTTTATGAATCGCTACACATTTATTTGTGTGTTTTTGAGACTCCTCTGATTCAAAGCCATCAACTGGAATAAGGAATATTCTTTGGAGGAAGTGAAACCATTCAAGAGAAAACCGAAAACCTTTTACTCTCATATTACATATATTTAGATACATATCTGAAGCATATTGCAGTGAAGCACCTGGAGTGCCTTGCTCAAGGACACTGCGACGTGACCTACGGGGAGAGCGGGGAACTTACCTGCCGCGGCGTGGCCACGTGGTACCGAACACGCCCCCGCCTCTCATTATTCCGCGGCTGTCTGATACGGTTAACAACCGCATGTGTGTGTGTGTGTGTGTGTGCGTCAGAGTTTAAAGCCGGTTGCTAGTCTACACAAAGCATTTTCCTCACTTCTTAAATACTGGTGTAATTCTCGGAGAGGTGTGAGGAGCCCTTTTTGTGACCCAGGTAGCCGGCCCACTGTTCTGCCCGCCAGCCTCTGCTGCTGGCAGCCGCTCACTGGGAGGCCTCGCCCACAGTGTCCTTGGCACGCGGCGCCTCGCAGACACTCGGAGGCAACAGATGGAGGCTTCTGTGCTGCTGGAGGATTACGCCTCTGAATCCGGTCCCAGCCATCGCGGAGTTTATCGTCCGCGATGCTGAAGCTTACGGCCGATACATACGGGGTCCGCCGCTTCATTTCTCCTCAATGCTGAGCACGTAATGCCGAAGAATTCCCGTTTTCATTGGAAAACCAATATTGGCGGTCCAGGTTTATACAATTTGACTAAATATGGAGAGAGGGGATTTGATGAGATGTATTTTTTCCACAGATGATGTCACATTAATCCATTTGTTGTGTTCCGATTCTCTCTTTTGTCTGTGATACTAAGCTTCCCACAGATATACGTGGTCCAGGACCTAATTTTTTCCTAAAATTTCAAATTTTCATCAAGAAAAAATAATAGTGACGGTCCGAAATGTAAACAATTTGACTTAAATGATCAAAATATATATATAATATTATTTTTTCCACATCTGATGTCCCATTAATCATGTTTTTTGTTCCTATTCTCGCTGACGGCTCTGACCTTTACATTCATACGTCACTTTTTAATTTTTTGAGTTTACTATTCGCTTCCCACAGATATACGTTGTTCGGTACCTCATTTTTTCCCAAAACGTTGCTAAAATTTCCATTTTCATCAGGAAAACCAATATTGGCGGTCCAGGTTTATACAATTTGACTAAATATGGAGAGAGGGGATTTGATGAGATGTATTTTTCTCCACATATGATGTCACATTAATCCATTGTTGTGTTCCTATTCTCTCTGACGGCTCTGACCTTGCTTTTGTCTGTGATACTAAGCTTAGCCCAGATATACGTGGTCCAGGACCTAATTTTTTCCTAAAACGTTGCTAAAATGTCAAATTTTCATCAAGAAAAAATAATATTAACCGTCCAAAATGTAAACAATTTGACTTAAATTATCAAAATATATATAATAATATTTTTTCCACATCTGATGTCCCATTAATAAAAAAAAAAAGTCCTATTCTCTGTGACGGCTCTGACCTTTACATTCATACGTCACTTTTTACTTTTTAGATTTTATTGTCTGTGATACTAAGCTTACAACAAATATACGTTGTTCGGGACCTCATTTTTTCCTAAAACGTTGCTAAAATTTTAAATTTTTATCAAGAAAAAATAATATTGACGGTCTGAAATGTAAACAATTTGACTTAAATCATCAAAATATATATATTATATTATTTTTTCCATATCTGATGTCCCATTAATCGATTTGTTTTGTTCCTATTCTCGCTGACGGCTCTGACCTTTACATTCATACGTCACTTTTGAAATTTATATTATCTGTGATACTAAGCCCAGATATACGTTGTTTGGGACCTAATTTTTTCCTCAAACTTTACTAAAAATTCCCATTTTTAATCAAGAAAAAATAATATTACCAGTCCAAAATTTTAACAATTTATATTTATATAATGTTATTTTTTCCACAATTGATGGCCCATTAATCCATTTTATTTCCCTATTGTCTCTGACGGCTCTGACCTTGCTTCCTCTCACATTCATATGTCACTTTTTAGAGTTTATTGTCTGATACTAAGCTTACCCCAGATATATGTTGTTCAGGACCTCATTCTTTCCTCAAACTTCTCATTTTCATCAAGAAGAACTAATCGTGAAGGTTCAAAATGTAAACAATTTGACTTGAATCATCAAAATATAGAAAGAGGGATTTGATCGGATGTCTTTTTTCCACATCTGATGTCCCATTAATCAAATGTGTTGTTCCTCTTTCTCACATTCATACGTCACTTTTTAGATTTCTTAGATTTCTTAGCTTACAACAGATATACGTTGTTCGGGACCTCATTTCTTCATCAAGAAAAACAAATATTGACGGTCCAAAATGTATACAATTTGACTTAAATCAGAAAAATATATGTATTATATAATTTTGTCCACATCTGATGTCCCATTAATCAAATTTGTTGTTCCTTTTTGCTTCTTCCTCACATTCATACGTCACTTTTCTTACCGCTGTCTAGCACACGCAGATTCCTAATCACTGTAATTGTCGTCAGCAGTGTGGAAATGGAGGTTGTATCTCTGCCTCTGGAGGGCTTGAGTGTCTCTCTGCTGTCAGTCAACCAGATAACACAGTCAGGATAAGGCTTTGGCCACGCCCCCTTGCTCAGTGGGCACGTGTGCACCGTAATTAAAACGTGGTGATGTCACCGAAGAGCTCAGACTTCCTTCTGCTCTATTATCCAAATGCTCACTCCAGGCCTCTCTCTCTCTCTCTCTCTCTCACACACACTCTCTCTCTCTCTCTTTCTCTTATCCTGCTTAATTGCATGGAAGGAATTATTGTAATTTTTTTGGAGGATTAGTGGAAAAGCGGGAACGGCTAAATTCCTGATGCTGTGCAGAACTGTGTCTCACCTTTGGGAAATATTATTATTAATACTCTATTGACGGTTCAATTGGACTCGGCATCTGTTGCGCGGCATTTATTTAATTTCTAACCTTTGTGTTGGATTTATTATTCATTAATCAGAGACAATTCACACCATTTTCCCTTTGGCTCAAAATCTGTTTTGTGGAATTCATAGTGGAATTATTCTGAATGGGCACATCTGGAAACGCTCATGTCAGACTCATCCCTCGCTTCCCCTGACCTCATTATGGATTGTATTGAAATGATTTTTTTCCTCAGTGATATTCTCTTGCTGAGCTTGCGTGGCTGCGGTGTACGTGCACGCTCAAGATTATCTTCTTCTTTTTCTTCAATGAATAATTGTGGACCTCTATTCTACTGAACTCAATATAGTTTGAAAGATGTGGTTTCTTTCATCTATCTTTCTGATATGCTGAAAAGTAATAATAGTATATTATAATAATCGTATTATTTTGTGTTTATTTTAAGGGGGAACACCCCAGGTGACTAATCAATGTCGCCATGAAACTTCCTCAGTTGATAACTTATATTTTGATAATTATCTTTTTTTGCATTCCAAGTTTTCTGGTGAATTTAGGATAAATCTATGGTTGCAAAATAGATAGAACACCTAAATGTGTATTTTGGAGGATTTATTTCTCATATTTACTCATGTTATAGAAGCCAAATGGAGCTCAAAAACTCATGTTAATGAAGCAAGATGGATCAAAAACTCATGTTATGGAAGCAAGATGGATCAAAAACTCATGTTATGGAAGCAAAATGGTTCAAAAGCTCATATTATGAAAAAAATATCTCAAAAACTTATGTTATGGAAACACATTGCTAAAAGAAACTCATGTTATGGAAGCAAAATGGTTCAAAAGCTCATGAAAAAATGGCTCGAAAACTCATGTTATGGAAACACATTGCTAAAAAAACTCATGTTATAGAAGCAAAATGGCTCAAAAATTCATGTTATGGAAGCAAAATGGTTAAAAAACTCATATTATGAAAAAAAATGGCTCAAAAGCTCATGTTATGGAAACACATTGCTAAAGAACTCATGTTAATGAAGCAAGATGGATCAAAAACTCATGTTATGGAAGCATAATGGTTCAAAAACTCATGTTATGGAAGCATAATGGTTCAAAAACTCATGTTATGGAAGAAAAATAGCTGAAGAACTCATGTTATGGAAGCACATTGCTAAAAAACACGTTATGGAAGCAAAATGGCCCGAAAAACATTTATATGGAAGCAAAATGACTAAGGAAACTCATTATGGAAGAATAATGGCCCAAAAATCTTATATATGGAAGCAAAATGGCAAAAAAATTGCAAGAAAATGTCATCTTTTAAAGCTTATCGGGTATCAAAACGGGACAAAACCTATTTATTCTCTCTAAAGTTATAATATTTTATAAGCAGTAATTAACTCCTGCCGCCTGTGAGGTTTTAACAGATACAGAGAGATGTATGCACTAATAATGTAAATATAATTAGTGCTAAAATGACTGTGAAATAGATGAAGTAATGCCGTGATTTAAACTACATAAAGCAACGTGATGCAAATGAAAATAACTGAAAAGAGCTTCTTCAATATAAATATTGTTATATAGATTCTTGAATACACTTCTCTCCCTGAACAACACACACTATTCCCATATCCAGAACAGCCCGCCGTGGTTCTTCTCCCTACTCGTGCCATCTGGTGGGGAGTTAGAACCTTTCAACGTCTCGCCTCTGCCAACTCAGCTCATGATCCCTGTTAGTTACTTATTTATTTATTTATGTTTGTACTTTTGCAGCCAAACCCGACGTCACCGGCCACAAGAGAAGTGAGAATAAGAACGAGGGGGAAAACGCGATGATGTACTGCAAGTCCGTCGGTTACCCACATCCCACCTGGACGTGGAGGAAGATGGACGGAACATCAAGCAAGGTACACACACACTCATAGAGAACGTACACATATAGGCCTGCTGTATATGTGTATATACGTCTATATATATATATATATATATATATATATATATATATATACATATATATATACATATATATATACATATATATATACATACATAGTCAACATGTGAAAAAATATATATACAGTATATATGCATATACATATATATATATATATATATATAATCAACATGTGAATATATATATATATATACATATATATATAGGTATATATATATACAAATATATATACTCAACATGTGAAAATATACTGTATATGCATATATATATATATGTATATATACACATATACATATATATACATATATATATATATATATATAGATTCACATGTTGAGTAAAAATTAAACAAATAGTAGCCATTCATCTTGCTCCTTTTCGTTGTATATATATATATATATATATATATATATATATATATATATATATATATATATATTTATATAAGAAAACCTGGAAAACTCTTATTTCCAGACCTACAAAAGTCCTAAAAAATAATATCCATAGTTTTGGAAGAGTCGTGGACATTTTTTATATTCAAATGTTCATTTATGCTAAGTTTTAGTTCTTTTAATCTAAACTATTGTCTCTCATTCATTTGAGTCATTTAAGGTTATATACTGTATGCTTTGGAATCCTCATTATTAGTTTAAATACAAAATGTTCTCACTTTTTCACGTATGACACCGAGATTTAGTTCGGAAATTTGCTTTAAAGTCGTGGAAAAATCATGGAAATCCATCAGTCAACATGTGTATGAGCCCTGACATACATATAAACAGTATATTCATTTAAAATTCTTCCGTTTAACGGACTTCCAGGACATCGACAACTCCACCGGCCGCTTCTTCATCACCATCAGAGACAACTACACGGAGCTCAACATCCTGCACCTGGACATCAGCAGCGACCCCGGGACGTACCAATGCAACGCCACCAACGTGATCGGGAACACGGCGGAGACCACCATCCTGCGGGTGCGCAGCCACCTGGCGCCGCTGTGGCCCTTCCTGGGCGTGCTCGCCGAAATCCTCATCCTGGTCGTCATCATCGTCGTGTACGAGAGACGCAAGAGGCCGGACGACATCATCGACGGTTAGTACGACGTTCCTCTTGCCTGACCTTAAATAATGTCATATTATGACAAATAATGTCATCTTACGACATTATAATAAATATTATATAATAATGTAGTTTTATGACATTATTATAATAAATATTATATAATAATGTCATATGAAATTATTATAATAAATAATAATGTCATATTATGACATTATTATAATACATATTATATAATAATGTCATGAAATTATTATAATAAATAATAATACATATTATGTAATAATGTCATATTATGACATTATTATAATAATGATTATATTATAATGTCATATCATGACATTATTTGAATAATTATTATATAGTGTCATGACATTATTTGAATAATTATTATATTATGTCATATTATTACATTATTTGAATAATTATGATATAATAATGTCATATGACATTATTTGAATAATTATTATATAATAATGTCATATTATGACATTAATTGAATAATTATTATATAATAATGTCATATTATGACATTAATTGAATAATTATTATTACAGAATTATTACAGAATTCCAAGTTTATATTTTTCTGGTGCTTTGCTTTGAAGGAAATGCAATATTTTATAAATACATTACTTTACATTTAGATTTTAAGCTCTAATCCGATGTCAAAAGATGCAAAAACCACAAGGCTGCGTCCACTCTCCGAGGCCAGCTGTCTATCAAAGGGCTCACTTCCTTGCATCCTTACATCCTTGCATCCTTGCTCCCTTGCTTCTCTTCGCGAGAAGGAGAAAAGGAAAAAATCGTCACCTACGGGCCTCAAATTGTATGCATATGAATAAAATCTACATTAGCGCACCTCTCCAAGGGTTTGGCTATCTGGGTGCTAACGCTAACGCTAACGGCACGTGTGTTTCCGTTATGCCTTCAGAAACTCGAGGTCCTCGGCCTGCAGCTGTAAAACACTTCAGTCCGTCTATGTGACTTAATTGGTTAATATTCTTTTCCCCTCCACCTTCTTTCCAAATGGCAACATAATCTAACCGGTGGTAAGTGAGAGGCGCTGCATGGTTTTTGGAGATGCTATTTATTCATTTTTGTGTCAATGTGTATGTTCCGACGAGCCTACAGTCCATCCAAAACATGATGTTATTGTATTTATTGCGTAATCATTTCCTTCTTCATTATGTTGACCCCGTGAGGTTCCACATGTTTCCACAGGAGACATTTAAACGTTTTATAATCTCCAGAAAACCATAATCTTTATATTAACAGCCCGAGCGAGACTTTTTAATAAACAAACATTTGTATTTCTCTCAACTTATTTATACAAATGATGTGAGTGAAGAAGTGAAAAACAATTAAAGTTTACACCTTCAGGCAGATAAAGGATCCTCACAATGAAATGTACACATTAAAATCCAAACTACCTGCATGCCTTATTTCACTTCCACGATTATTATCCCCTTGCTTGCTGAACACCCCCTCTATCTGTATGATAAATGACATATCATTTAATAATAAGAAGAATAATAATAAGAATAATAATAATAATAATTCAGACTTCTAGAGCGCTTTACTAGGTACAGAAATACATTTAAAACAATGTATTTCATCTTTTCAGGAGTCAATCAGATCAATTTAGCCTATACATATTAAGGTTGTAAAGTATTAATTCAAGAGGAACATGTACTGTTATTAATACTTACATGTATATTCCTCTAAAATAGGATGCAATGTAGTCTATAGAATAAAAGAAAACCCTGTAAAGACACATAAACATGATCATAAACCATAAAGTCCCCTAGTGGCCCAGTGAGGTTATAGCACGATGCCAAAAATATTAAAGACACTAACAGAAGAATGCAAACGTAAACAAATAAATAATCTATTTTGTTGACGTGTGTGCATGTATTTCAACGAGTGTATTTTGGGGTTCCCTGCGTAAGTTCAGCGTTAACATTCAACCAATCAGGACGCAGACGCGTGACCAGATGAGAGCGCCCGTAACGCCCCGCGGCGCCACGCTCACCGCAGCTTCTGACCTTCTTTTCATTTGGGAATAAAACATAAACACGAGCGACACGCAAACCCCCACGACTCGTATGAATCACGCAAAACTAAAGAGAGCTCCAGGGGACGCCACGCTTTTTATTTATTTTTCTCTAAAAGTGCAATTGTAGAATATTTACTTTAATCGAATGTGAGAGGAATATTAAATAGATGAACTTCTTTTAGACGAACAAAAAATAAATTGACTTGCAAACGGGAATTTTCTTCTCAAAACCACAAAGACACAAATCCAGCTTCATATTTGCACGCCGTCTCGTTTGGTTTCATCGAGCAGAAAAAACTGAAGCGCTTACATCAATGGATTATACATTCGCCGCGTTTAAGCCACTCGCATCAGGGAGCGAGGACCCCCGAGCTCACGACGCTCTGCCTGTCTAGAATCTCCTTTTAGCATGGCGGCTCCCAGGGGTGCTGACCCCCCCCCCCCCCCCCCCCCGTCTGCGTGCATCATGAATATTCTGTGTTTGAACGCCGTCATCCTCCAGAGCCACGGGCTGACATTTAAACTCTGTGTCCCCCCCCCCCCAAAAAAAAAAAATTGCTAAAATTACACATTATTTTGCCGTGTGATGATTTGCAGAATAATAATTTTAAAAAAAGCATTTTTACGCAATAAAAACAAATTCGAAATTACACAAAAATTCAAATTACATTGAATTGCACTAGGATGATTAATCTCACGCGGTATGAATATGTTGTTTGTTGCGTGCTTGAGGAAAAGCGTGAACATACATCGTGCTGTGAGGCGTGAAGATGGAGGGGTGCGCCGTCAAAATGTCCCTCCTCCAATCACAGAGCCATGTTTTTATGTGTCTGACATTATAACCATAACCTGCTCGTTATTACTGGCTTGGAATGCTGCTAATGCTGCTTACCCGACTTTTAACTGCATGGAAACTATCTGGTGACTTACCTGTTGACACATTTCTCACCTGTACGTCACACACCAACCGACACGGCCGTGGGTTGACTTGGACCAACCCGACGTCCTTCTTTCCTGCGCTTAGAATTATTCTGCACTGAGAATTGTGTTTTTTTTCTCTCAAAATGTGTATTTTTTTTTGTAATAAATTGTAATGCGTGAGGAGATATCAGATCCACTCCGCACTTGATGCCGAGAGAACAAAAAGCTTCGAAGGTGACTCGCGTCTTTTATGCCGAGTGTCCTCGGCTCCTTGAAAGTCACTCTTTTAAAAAGTGAAATCAAAAGTCGGCTTTAAGTGAGCCGTTTGTCTGAAATGAAGTGAACACAGGGAGCCAGAGGATTCAGGTTACGGTATTTAAATGCTTGGCCTTAAAAGATGAATATATACATTTACATATTTTTTAAGGGGTACATTTTTCCCCACTGACTGAAATCCAGGAGCATTTAAAAAGAAATTGGAGGCATTTTTTGAAACTTGTGAAATAACAGTTAACCTTTGTTCAAAAATAATAAATATACTTATTTAGGCTTAGGGTATATGAGCAATTGTCATAAAAATAACAATAATAAGACTTTTAGAAAGGAGTCTTCAGATTTAAAGTGTTTTCTTAGATTTGTTGAACAAAAAACAAAAAGTAAATCAAAAGATCATATTAAATTGTATTCTTATTTCTTCGTGGTTATTTATTGTTAATTTTAACAACTATTAACAATTATAACTTCTTTTTTTACTATTCAAAATTATATATATTTATATTTATATATAGGCAGTAGTCTACAGATTCAAAGTGTTTTATTTTTTTATAAAAACAAACAAAAAACATAAATCGGACAATCATATTCAATTCTACTCTTATTTCTTTGTGGTTATTTATTGTTATTACATTATTTTAACCAACTATTAACAATTACAATTGATTTCTATGTTTTTTTATAATAACAAATTATAGGACACACAACAAAGAACACATTAAATCATCTAAGTTATGGGGGCATTTGTTGCCCTCCTCGGGACATCAGGGGCAACATCATATCTCTTAGGGGCGGGTTTGACCTTTGACCTGTTGCTGCTAACTCCCATGTCTGTGATGTCACAGCTTCCCACCCGCGCACGACTCTCCCACGCTAGTGTTCAAGTAGTCGAGGATATTTAGTCGTCTTTTTCAGATTTACGGTTTCTGAAAAATGGATTTTATTAAGGAAAATTGTGAAAATGAAGAAACATATATATTCGCCGAAATTGTGCAACACGGAAATTTAGCTTTTCCCATATTTGACTTCTGTATTCTGCTTTTTTGTCCCGCTCTCTTCTCCCGTCGCAGATGACGAACCAGCCGTACCGACGTAAGTAAATAAATAAACAAACACCCTTTATTTCCGCATAAATTGACGTAAATTCTGGGATTTGAATTACCGAATTATCTGCAAATCCCTAAATCTCAACTCCTTTCTTTTCTCCCCGCTAGGAAAACCAATTCAACAAACAACCACAAGGACAAAAACATTCGCCAGAGGAATGCAAAATAATCAATTCACTGGGGTAAGCCGGCGTTGTAGAGGCTGTAAAGACATCTAAATATAGAAGTCACGTGAGGATTATCCCTGGTCACGCCTTCTCTGCATTTTTCTCTCCACAGGCAAAATAAAAATTGCCGAAACTGCAATTTTTGACAACACCAAGGTATCGAGAGGTCGGATCGGTTTCGAGAAAGAAAAAAAAAGAAGCATACATCGTCTCATTTGGATGAGAAACAATATCAGCGTAACACTGGCAACAAAGAGAACGTAACGGCTGTCTTAAGCATGCCTTATTCAGTCTTTCAGCGTTGGAGATTTCAGGATGACGAATAATGACGAAAAACCACCGCAAAGGTGTACACATCTTCAACGTGCCGTTCGATGTCTCCTTTATTCCTTTGGTCACACCCTCACATGAGGTGCTCCCTTTTGTATTACATATCATGTACAATGCATGCAAGATAATTACGCAATAGGATACTCAGAATAGACATTTTCTGTTGTTATCCCTCGTGTGGCTTTTTTTGCATCTGCACTGACCTATGTTTTTTATGAAGTCATCCTTATAATACATGTACATGTATGCGTATACATACATATATTGACGTATGTATGTATACGCATATATATATATATGTGTGTGTTAGTTTTATTCTTGAGAATTTGTACAGCATATCATGGTCAGATGTTTGATTTTGTGACACTTTATTGTGAAGCAAGGGCTTCAATGGCAGTATTTAAATTTAATTGACAGTTATTACAGAAAAATGACTTGTGTGTGTTTTAACTATCTAAACAAAAACGATAAAAGTGTATTATTATTTGTTTCTTTCCAGAGTAACTTAGGTGTCTTGTATATGTTGAAGTATGAGTGTTCAAATGATAGCAAAATCTTTTGGAAGAAAAAAAAATATTTTTTTTAATATATATATTAATATATATATATATATATATATATATAAATCCCAATTGTCACAAATTGGTTTTTTATTTACTTTAGTTTTTTTCTCTTCTTAACTGTATAGCATGGCTATAATCCTATGCAATATGTATTCTTAAATAGATATATGGAGGGCAGTTTGTTTGACTCAGTGAAGCTTTAATATTGTGGGATGGAAGCTGGCATAGCAACGTTCACCGCTGTAGCTGCATGACTCCTCTTTCAATACGGTGTACCCCCCCATGTGTGTTGCAGTGGAAATGGACCTGCGTTAAGGTGGGAAGAGAGGGACCAGAGTATATAGCCACAATCAAACATATGAGTGAGACCGATATTTTCTTTTCTTTCTGAATAAAAAATGAAAAATTGAATCCAGATTTTCTTCGGGGTGGTGATTGTGAAAGTTCTTCCCTTCTCACGATAAGCGATAACGACGCGCGCCGTCTGACCTCCGCTTGACCTCTCCCGAGGCTCTCCTTTCCTTCATCCCTCGAGCAGCTTCCTCAGCTCGTCTTCCACGGACTCCACGAAGGCGGGGAAGCCGGGGTCCAGCAGGCAGAGGCGCAGGACGGGCTCCAGGTCCCCGGCAGCCGGAGGAGGGGCGCGGTACGCCTGAGGGAGAGTCACCGGCGACTCCCCCAGGATGTGCTGCGGAGGGTCCCACACATCATTTAACCGATGACATCATCAAAGACAGGGTTCTTACACATGTTGACCAATGGATTTCCATGACTTTTCCATGACTTTGACCAAACTGAATTCTCGAGTGAGAGTTACAAAGCATACGATACACCTTAAATGAAACAAATGACATTATCGCGACCGCTTCCTGAGCTGCTGTTGCTGCGGCCAGCGAACTTTCCAGTTACGGTGCGTTCACTTGCAACGGGAAGAAATTATAATTGCATCAATAGTATAAGAGCGTACGCCGGCTTAGATTTTAAGTGTCTTCCTTTCAAAAACATATGAATTATTTTAAACTCGGTGTAAATGAACATGTGATCATAACAAATTTCCATGACTTTTCCAAAACTTTTAGGATTTAAGTTTTTTCCATGACTTTTCCAGGCCTGGAAATGACTATTTTAAAATTCCATGACTTTTCCAGGTTTTTCATGAGCGTACGGACCCTGAAAGAAAGTAAAAAAATCGGGTGCAATTAAAAAAAAAAAAAAAAAAGGCAAACTTGACTCTGGAGAAGTATAGACTTGACAGTATTGATGAAACATAAGAAGTAACGGATTATGGGGATAAACGCTTGAATTTATGGTTGGTTACCTTCGCATTGAAAATGTGGAAGGTTATGTTTTGATCGCCGCGTATTTGTGTGCGTGTGTGTGTGTTATTCGGATAAGTCAAAAAGTATTAAACCGAATCGCATGAAATTTGGTGGGATGATTGGTTACTATCCGGGGAACATTTGATGAGATTTTGGGATTGATCGGGTCAAAATTCAAGTTTAAGGTCATGAAAAGGTCAACATCTTCTTTTTACCATAAGACGGTCAATTTATATCCAATTGGCAACTAATGCCAACATGTTCATAATTCAATGCCCAATTGTATGATATGCGAAGGTATGCGCTCTACTGAGTGCCCCTTCTAGTTTGTTTTTGTTTTGTTTTAAATATTTATATATATATATATATATATATATATATATATATATATATATATATATATATATATATAAGTTTCTTTGGAATAAGTTTTTTAAGCAACTTTAAAGCTATCAATAGCCAGATAGCTTCAGCCTCAACCCTCTCGGTCAGCCACAGGTATCTTTCTTTGTTTGTTTATGACTGATGGTTGTATATTTTGCTGATCGAAATAAATAAACTCAAACTTAAATTCAGTGACGTTAAAAAGAAAAGAACAACAAATCACTGGGATACTTTCCTTTAAAGGTTTTAATTTAGAAAAGCAAAATTAACCGATTGCAAGTTAAAAGAAACACGAGATGACGATAGAGATGGTGCGTAGAGGACGTTCAGGATCACCCACCTGGGTGAGACGCCTGATGGTCAACGACCCTGTGACGACCTCGGGCTCCAGCTCCACCCTCCCCTGTCGCGAGAGAGAAGAAACGTGTTGGCGGAGGACCAATCAATGGCCTCCGATACAATCAGACGCTCCACTCAAAGCCCCTTTTCATCCGCTCTGTGAACCCCTTCAGCCTGTCCCCTCCCTAAAGGTCACACGGCCATTCCTTTCCTCTGTCCTTCATGTCGAGGCCGGGTCGAAGTTTGACTCGCTATCCAAAATAACAATAAACGATTTCATCTTTTCAGGAGTCAATCAGATCAATCTAGCCTATAAATATTAAGGCTGTAAAGTATTAATTCAAGAGGAACATGTACTGTTATTAATACTTGAATGTGTCGTCCTCTAAAATAGGATGCAATGTAGTCTATAGAATAAAAGAAAACCCTGTAAAGACACATAAACATGATCATAAACCATAAAGTCCCCTAGTGGCCAAGTGAGGTTATAGCATGATGCCAAAAATATTAAAGACACTAACAGAAGAATGCAAACGTAAACAAATAAATAATCTATTTTGTTGACGTGTGTGCATGTATTTCAAGGAGTGTGTTGTTGTTGTTTTGTTATTGTTTGTCTAAATAAATCAACAATTTGTCATACACATGACTAATGAACAGGGTCACACACATGTTGACCAATGAGTTTCCAGGACTTTAAACCAAATTACCATGACCAACATTTTTTTTTTTATCTCGTACACATGAAAAAAATAGAAAATGTCTTATTTAAATTAACAATGACAATTCTAAAGCATACAGTATATAACCTTAAATGACTCAATTGAATGAGAAGCGATCATTTTGATTAAAAGAAAAAAAACATTTACGTCTTTTCAGTCACGGTGCGTTCACTTGCAGCGCGGAACATTTGAAAGTATGAAAGAGCGTATGCCGGCTTATATTTAGAGCGTCATTCTTTTGAAAGCATTTTAATTATTTGAAACTCAGCGTAAATGCACGTATGAATATAACACATGTCTTATATTCTTAAGTCTTATCTAAAACTTCTGGGTTTTTTTTTTTTCCTCCCAGGACTTTTCCCAGCCTGGAAATAACTAATTTTTAAATTCCATGACATACGCTGTATTGCGATTGGCTCACAAGCTGTTCTCTACCTCAGGGCCTCCTGTAGCTGTAATGTCACCTCTAAGAACATCAGTATTTTGTACACAGCGCCATCTAGTGACCGCAACACCGTCGATTACGCAATCGGTCCGGAGCACACGCTTAAATCACGGCACTTAAAATGATGCTGAAATATGTGAATTCAAAGAACGCCGTCCAGGGAGCGTTGACGGAGGACGAATGTCGCCTTGAGCGCACGCACGCGCACACACACACACACACACACACACACACACACACACACACACACACACACACACACACACACACACACACACACACACACACACACACACACACACACACACACACACACACACACACACACACAGGTCCTCTGGGTGCGAGTGTGTGTTTTTTTTACACGGTAGACATTTGATTGACTGGAGTGCAGAGCGGTGAACCTGCGCGGCGGGCGCCGAGGCCTCGGCGGGGGGCTGATTGGGGGGCGGCGGCGGGGGGGTGGCGTCCTGAGTGGTGACAGACACGTACTCCTTCAGCTCCGCCACGGCGCGGGCGCACTCCTCCGCTCCGTCGAGCTGCATCCTCATCACGCGGCTCTCTCCCTGCAAACACAAACACACGCAATCTGTGTTTGTCCATCTAAAGCGTGCCAACGAAAACACACCCGTGTGCGTGTGTGTGTGTGTGTGTGTGTGTGTGTTAAACCGACATCTCATTAAGTAAAATAAAGACTACTTAGAAATTCAATGTTCAGGCGAATCCCTGGATGAATAGTATTAAAGGAAATCCAGACCTGGACTACTTGCCGTTGCTTTTAATTAGTTACAGTTTAATAAATGTAAAGTATTAGGACAGTGGTTCCCAAACTAAGGCCCACGGGCCGGAGACAGCCCACCTCCACATTTGGCCCGGCCCCCTGAACAATACCAGAGACGCATTATGATTTTTTTTTCAGGCTGGCCACGCAAATCCCAAACTTTTTTCTGTGAAGAACACAGATAGGGGTATTTTTTATTATTATTTATTTAACAAATAGTGCTATTTATTTCCTGACTTTTTTCTGTGAAGAACACAGAGAGGGGTATTTGTTTTTTAATTTATTTAACAAATAGTGCTATTTATTTTCTGACTTTTTTCTGTGAAGAACACAGAGAGGGGTATTTGTTTTTTAATTTATTTAACAAATAGTGCTATTTATTTTCTGACTTTTTTCTGTGAAGAACACAGAGAGGGGTATTTGTTTATTATTTACTTCATAAATAGTGTTGTTTATTTTCTGACTTTTTTCTGTGAAGAACACAGAGAGGGGTATTTGTTTATTCATTACTTCATAAATAGTATTGTTTATTTCCTGACTTTTTTCTGTGAAGAACACAGAGAGGGGTATTTGTTTATTATTTACTTCATAAATAGTGTTATTTATTTCCTGACTTTTTTTCTGTGAAGATCCCGGAAAGGGTTATACAATATTTACAATACAAACATATATATACAATAAATGTTTACATTTATGTACCGTGCGATCATCACACTTGCTCTGTTACAAACTGACTCCGCCCCCATAGGAGGGATCAGTCATGTGGCCCTCACAGGGAAACGTCTGGGGACCCCCGTATTAGGACTTAACTGGAGAAAATCCTCCCAATTGTGTGACTCACGTTCACGGTGTATCGGAATATCAGGTTTTCAGATTTATGTTGCACTTTGACGGACCCACCGAGGAACGGGATGGTATCCTGAGAAGAGACAAGAGGACAAAGATAATGTAAACAGGCTCCATGGATTACATATTTAAAAATATACATTTTAGGGATATTTAAAGCACATATTGATGGATTTCCATGACTTTAAACCAAATTTCCATGAGCAAACATTTTGTGAATTCTCCGTGTATACATGAGTATACACCTTAAATGATGCAAATGAATGGGACAACAGTTTTAATAAAATAATAGTTTTTTATATAAATGTTTATTCTTTCAATCAAACTGCGTAAATGAAACATACATATTAAAAATATATATATTTAAGGGATATTTATAGCAGGGTTTCATGACCTTTCTATGATGTTAAACCAAATTTCCATGAGCAAACATTTTGTGAATTCTCCGTGTATACACAAGTACATAACCTTAAATGAGGCAAATTAATGAGAATAGTTTGATTAAAGGAATAAATATTCATATAAATATTTATTCTTTTAATCAAACTGCAATGAATATAAAAACATTTCCATGACTTTTCTAAAACTTTTCTTTTGTATGACTTTTCCAGGCCTGGAAATAATAACCATTTTTAAAATTCCAGGATTTTTCCAGGTTTTCCATGAACCCTGTTTTATGAATGTTTAATGATCTTTTTCCGTACTGCTCCAAGTGAAAAGCAGCTTAATTTCCAGTCGCTCTAGAATAGTTCCCTCAAGCTGTCTGCAGGGGTCTCTATTTGCTTAATAACCTCACAGCCTCTTTGAGGCTCATGGAAACATGTTTTCTCACAGGGAATCAAACAATAACTTAAGAGTGTGATTAGACTATTTTGGTGAATGCATTTTCAACTTTAAAATAGCAATGTAGGTATATGAAAATCATTTCCCTTTGAACAATGCTAGGTGCTCTACTATCCTACAGCACAGTTATGCAATGTAGTAATAGTGAGCTCTGGTTTCAATGCTAAACAACACTATTTCTGCATGTGTAATTATGGAAATAAACAAGAAAGTATATCTTTTTTTTGTGCATAAGTTTATTTCTATGGTGGTATCCAAATGCGTTATTACAATAACCAATTAGGAAACCAGATTATTGGATTTAAATGTTCATTCAGATGCAAATGTGAGTGACCGACTGTACAGTTTGAAGTTAATTAAAGGAATAATGTGAATAAATGTGTGCAGAAATCTATCAAATGTAAGATGTTCCCCCAGATAAGGCAGGAGGGGGGTCACTAGATGGTTTGATAACTATGCAAATTCATCATCATCATCATCTTCATCATCATTATCGTCATCCGCGTCGGGAATACACGAGGGCAAAGGGCAAAACTTCCTCTAAGAAATATAATGTTAACCCAGATATGACGAGGAGGGGGGCAACACCTGCCCCCATAATTTATATAATTTAATAGTGTTTATATATATATATATATATATATATATATATATATATATATATATATATATATAATTGTTTTGTCTATCTTATCTGTATTGCCTGTACTAGGTAGGTATACACACACAACAAATCAATAAATATATATATATATAATAAAAAATAAAGAAATAAGTTATAATTTTTAAAAGTTGTTAAAAAAAAGTAATAACAATAAATAACCACAAAGAAATATGAATACAGTTGAATATGTCTGATTTATGTTTTCTGTTTGTTTTTTATTCTAAAAATCTAAGAAAACACTTTTGCTAAAAAAGTCTTATTATTGCCATTTTTATAACACTTGCTCATATCCTGTAAGACTAAAAAAGTATATTCATTACTTTTCAACAAAGGTTAAATGTTAATATTTCATAAGTTTCAAAAGTGCCCCCAATTTCTTTTTGAATGCCCCTGGATTTCAGTCAGTGGGGAAAAAAAGTGCCCCCTAAAAAAATATGTAAATGTCCTCCCCTGATCATCATCATCATCATCATCATCATCATCATCATCATCATCATCATCATCATCAAAACACCAAATGAGGGAATATCTATATTCCATTCAAGTTATTGTGCATAGCCCAAAATTACAAATTAGCCTCAGAGGGCTTTACAATCTGTCACTATGCCACGGGGGTCTGAATCTGCTCCGGTGGCTTATAATGGTCAGACGGTCTTAATAGAACACGTTATGTTGTTGTTGTTGTTGTTGTTTTCTTCTTAAATTGTCAACATCTCAACATTCTCCATGAGAATGAACGCCTGATATGTACATTATGAGATGCCAGTGAAACCACAAGTACCACTGGAGCGCCACAACACCATCTGATTATGTTCTAATGACAACAAATATATATATATATATATATATATATATATATATATATATATATAGATAAAAACAACAACGACAATGACATTAAAAGCACTCTTCTGCAAAAAAAAAAGATGAAAAAAAGAGAGATGCTAGCTACATCGATGGCAAAGTAACCCTTCGATTTCCTCTAGGACAGAACATTCCAGTTGTGTTCAAAGACAATTCCCAAAACTCTCCTTCAGAGCTTCTCAGGCGGCCCAGAAGTTCCGGAGCGTTCTTCGCTGCCCCAAATCTCCCAAAGCCGTCCATCATCCTCTCTGCAGCCTGACCCGAATACCCGTCTGGCTCCACGCCCTGGATATCTGTGTCACCTGCCACGACTCCATTATTGAGACGCCGAGTAGGCCGCCACACTTTTTGGGTTGTCCGTAGGGCAGGAGGTTTTTATATCTGACGGACACAGTAATTGGTATAAAAAAAAAAAAAGCCCCGAATTCATGTTCTACTTTGAAGAAGTTGGCTCAACCGAACTATACGTGGTATTATTTTCACACGTCAAGTCTGTATAAATTGAATTGCATGCACATTCTGGCTAAACCTGAATACCACATAACATATTGTAAGTGCATTTTATGTTAATTTAAGTTAATGTGAGCCTAATACATGAACAGGGTTCATCCACATGTTGATTAATGGAATTCCAGGACTTTTCCAGGTTTTCCATGAACCCTGTTTTATGAATGTTTAATGATCTTCTTCCGTACTGCTCCAAGTGAAAAGCAGCTTCTTTTCCACTCGCTCTAATGTTATATGTTGTGTGTATATATACATATTTGTAATCTCACACAAGTATATATACCTTAAATGACACATATGAATGAGAGACAAAAGTTTGATTAAAAGAAAAATATTATTAAATATTCATATACATGTTTATTCTTTTAATCAAAGTGCGTAAATGAACATATATGATATTTCAGGCCTTGAAAAGATAACAATTTTTTTAAATTCCATGACTTTTCCAGGTTTTCCATGACCGTACGAACCCCATATATTACATCACTGATTTTTTTTTATTAGATGATCTGCTTTTGTTTTTATGTGATCCGTTATCTAGACCTTTTTCTTGTTTTGTGTGTTGTTTTCCTCGCCTCATGTTATATTTTTCACGTTCTGTTTTTCCCCCGCCTCTGTGATTGCCTGCTCCGCCCTGATTGGTTCCACCTGTGTCCAATCTCCCTCCTCTTATTGTGTGTTTATTCTGAGTGTCAGTTGGTTGTCTCTCTTTGGGAAAAGTTATAGCGTTAGCGGTCAAATGTTTTAGTTTTTTCTACTTTGGATTTGTCTTCTGTTGGTGCCTTGAGTGAATTAGTAAGTTTATTATGTGTCATAGGATTATTGAACACTACCTGCTGCCTCGTCATCAGTATTTGGGTCCATACTATACCAATTTCTTTCTTTTTTATTTAACCAGGAAATGCCTCATTGAGTTAAAAAAATCTCCTTTACAAGAGTGTCCTGGCCAGGACAGCAGCAGTAGCACATTGCACAACGTTTCAGACAATACAACATGAAACAGTGACAGACGATATAAAAACACATTTTTAAAGGTCACTGCATCAATTTAAAAAAAAAAAATGTAAAAGGTATGCTTACTCTTTTTTTTTTTATGTTGTCAACATTTTGAATATCCTATGTTCATAATGTTTTGAACCACAATCATGTTAATCAAATTAAATTGTATCAATTATGAATCTTTCAGAATTGTATCGAACCCTAAACCGAGGTGTTTTTATATTTCCTTTTTTATCCTGAAGGGTACAATATCCATTTAAAAGATTTTACAGTTGTAGAGTGAAATTGAAATCCTTATCAAGAAAATAAAAGGTATGGTATTAAATATTATTTAAAGTTTCTGAAAGTTGAAAGTAAAGAAGTGTAAACATGCAGTCTACCAGCATCAGTAAAATAAGGCGTAGTCTCTAGGTGTATGCACATATCAGAAAATGGAAAACAAAACAACAACAAAGTAAGTCTAGCGACACGGTCTTCTTACCAAGCTTTCCTGTCCTTGCAACACCAGCAGGTATCCAGATTTCACAATCGTGAGGAACATTTCTGGTCCGTTGTCATTTGACTCAAAGACCTGGTGGAAATAAAAGATAATATTAGCTGGTTAGTGAGTAATTGCTTTTCCTGATTAACTCATGATGGGTTTATCTATTAATTTTAAGGTGGCCTAAATAAGACAATCAATGAGCATTGAGCTATACACTTCCTTCTGATGTGGTTTTATAAAATCACGAGTATCTAGAATCTAATAATTGTATTATTAGTTGATAAAATCTTGCCGTTTCACCCTCACAAATTGCCTTGAACTGTATATTACAACCTGTAATGTGTGTGGAGTGTAGATGCACCTAACTAAATCGGAGATGTAGCTCTAATAATTGGTTACTGTCTTCACACTAAACATACAGGTACAGTTTTACATCTAGTTAAATAGTTTTTATGAAAGGCACAACGGAATCCTTAGAAACATCTGCATTCCCAGCTCACAGCTAAAAACGTAACTTGGATACTTGACAAGTAAAAGATCAATAACAAGTGAGGGGAAATATTGACAAACTTCCACAAGTAATCCACATAGTCGCCAAATAGTTTTATCTTAACTGTGAAAAAGTTGACAAGTCTCTATAAGGCCGTGGTCATATATTAACAACGTAGTTGTTTATTCTGACATTTTGTCTGCCCATGTAAAAAACTGTTTTGCGTTACATTATTGTTGCTCACACTTGGATCCAAAGCTATTTGGAGTATATATTTGACTTAAAGCATGTGAAACATGTTAATGCAACACAAAATTGCTGTAATAAGTATCAGGAAATTGTCTTTTAGTCTTATTTTAAAGTCCAGTCTATGAAATACAATAAATAATGACCAGATGATGGTTCCTTAAATGGTTCACTTTGCCTGACCAAAGGTATTTATCTCACTTAGTGTTAACTTAGAGGCATCTTCATTAGACATTTGAAATGAAAAGCACAGGTGCAAGTAATCCAATTGATTGCTGAAATCCATTTAGCCATTTGGGATTCCCCTGCGCATGTTGTCTCATTGCTTACTGGGACACTTTTATTCATGTGTCTTGAAGTGTTATTTGAGTAACAGAAACTGAAATTAAAATAATGATTTTTAGCTTCCAGAATGTGTATTCTCTCAAGACTAGTGGAAAGAAAAGCTCCAAAATGCACATTGAGGTGTATGCACTACAGCTACAAAATGTGAGCATTAAATAAGTCCTAATCTGCATTTGAAAACATGTAATACAAACAAAAAGCTCTCTGGAAGTTTCAGGTGTATGTGCAAAATGTGTTAACTTAGTTTTATCTCAATTAACGTTACTTTTTCTACGTACTCAGGGCAGGCCTCCACTTTTGTAAAATACGTACTGCTCGCCAACATACACCAAACTGTCCAGTTACCATTATTATGATGGATGTATTCAAACATCATACATAGCTTGATTTATGTAATAGTGTTCGGACTATTGACGATGTATTTTCTGATTTATGGAGGCCTCAGTTTAATATTTTTAAACATAACATACAGGCCTGTTCAACTGGGGACGTTTCATAGTTTCCTAGCTTAGCTAACTAGCAGATACATGTGGAGTATCTCCTCTTAAAAGAATCCCCTGGGAACTTAAAATGACACCAAAAGTGTATTTATTTAGAGAAGAACAAGTAAGTTACAAAACCGTACATGACTCTGTGTAACGTGCTGTGAAATCGTGCTAAAATAAATTAGATTGTGTTATTTGGGCCTAACCGGAAGTTAGCTCAATAGCCACTCTATAGCTAACTGGTTTGAGGCCCTCCGCGCACGCACCGGAACCGTTAAACGTCCGTTACCTTCCACTGCTTCCCCCCCGTGGAGTCTGGAACACACCGCCCGTAGCGCTTCAGCCTCCACGACGGACTGGTGGCCATTTCCAGAGACGTTCGAGGCGTTATTTATGTAACTAACTAGTTTAGCGTAGCTAACTAGCCCGCCGCGTGCGACAAATAGTTAGTGTAACACCTGGTTGTTGTTGTTTTTACGTAACGCTATTCCCCAAAACACACGTAACAAATAACATGACATCCTTATTGGATAACTTAGAATAGACGAACTGTAATTGTCAGCAATTTTCTTTATGGAAATGAAGATAACGTAATGTGATGTTCCTAGTTGATGTTGTTGTTTATAGTTCCTGTCATAATATCTGGACGAGTTTAAGTGTTGGTGCTTATCAGAATCAGAATCAGAATGTAGTTTATTGCCAATTAGGTTTACACCTACCTGGAATTTTCTTTGGTGTGTATGGTGCATACAGAACATGACATAAAAACACAAAATATACTGTATAGGCTTATAGACAAGGGACCATGTATGAAAAATACTGTTGAATATTATTTAAAGTTGGGGCTTGGTTGGCATTATACACATCTTGCAAGAGTGCAATGAATTATTGGAACACATATTGCAGGGATGATGCAGTGTGTTGGTTATTGATTATATTTACAGTATAATGATCATTCTGATCTCTTCTTTTATTCTCAGGTCCAGATGCTGACTTGACAGCAGGTGAGACATGACAGAAGGTAAGAAGAGGGATAAAGTTCACAACTAACTTAATACATTAAATGTGTTGACTCTTAAGTGTATTCAGCTTTGTTTTGCAACCCCGCTGTATAGTTATTTTATTTAGTACTCTATTATCTTGAAATTGCTCCATAGCCATGTGGTTTAGTTAATAAAAGGATAAAAATGGGCTATTTGGTATATGTGTATTAACTGAAATCACACAACAGAAATGTGTCTCACTGGGAGCAATGCATTTGTGGCTATGGTGTAATTATTTCGCTTTTTAACGGTAAAATACGCTCATGAGGACATTGTGAATGAAGGATATAAACACATGCCATCTGTCACAGACAATGAAGGTGCCTCGTTTTTCATGTGGTAAATGTTTAACTGTTTTTGGGGAAATATTGGGGACGTTATTGGCCATTATACAAATCCTAATTATTGGCCATATGTGCATTACTATTAATTGAATACATTTGTGATTTATTTTCATACTTACCATGGCACGATATGCAACATAGATATGTTGTACATTTTACTTACATTGGACACTTCAAATGAAATGATGTATACTTATTGTGTGGTATACCACTTATTTACATGTTGGCATTTGAGAGTCACTCACAGGTATAAACAAGCCACCTGTCACAAACGATGATAGTGTCTCATTTTTCATCTACATGTGGTAAATGTTTAAATATATTAGGTAAAATATTGGGGGCTTTATTGGCTATTATACAAATTCTAATTTTTACAGGCCATATGTGCATTATTATTCATTGAATGTTGAATTGTGATTTAAAAAAATGTGCTATGGCACGATATGCAACATCGATACGTGGTGCATTTTAATTGGACACATCAAATCAAATGACGTACACTGATTGTTTGTACACCACTTATTTATATGTTGGCATTCGACAGGTGTATTTGATTTGATAAAACACCGTATTACCCTAATAAACAAGTATTTTCCAGGTTCATCTGTATTTATGTGTGCACATTACGCAGCGGGTCATGCTTATAATATGGCGCCTTGTTTATGTTCCCAAGTGAAGCCCACGCCCAGCAGGGTCTGCACTGCCTACCTGTGGACCCAACTTAAAGAGGAGCAGCACCGCGTTTTAAGAATGGGAAGAGCGTTCCCCTTTAAACAAGGTGGGCTGAGCTTATTTGCAGTTCCCGCTCCTATGGCAACCCAATAGATCAGCATCATGAATATTCACAATTCGCCACCAAAAAAAAACGCACCCGCGATATGGATCAGTGATGTCAGCGCTCTCTGGAAACGCTCTACTGTATATATTGTGCGTGAGATTGCGTCGCTTTGTTTTGATGGCAGCTGGAACGACATCTGGTGAAAAGAGCATCCTTCGTCGCGCGCGTGCATGACCTTTCCCGGCCGTCGCGCACGTCCCTCACATGTCACGCTAAGGTGACTTTCAAGCAGTTTCTTTTTTTTTTTGTTGCTCCACTTTTGCGCACAAATGTCGGAACGGCGGAAAGATGCACATTTGGGGACGCAGTGGCCAAAGCGGACCGCCCGGGGCTGCGCGTGAGGACGCATATGCAAACACTGTCAGGTAGTCTAATGATGTGAAAGAGTGTGTATCTCTCTGGTGTGTGTCAGTAGCGCCACGGCGGTGCGTGTCATGTGTAGCGGGTTTTCGGGGATTCAGGTTCTAGCTCCAGACGGATAGGGAGCGCGTGCGCTGGAGGCAGAACTCGTTACTCTATACAGCCGCTATAACAACCTGGATTTATTTCATCTTTCCACCACCACCAAGTCCCGCTGTCACAATGGACCGGTTACACTCCTCCATGCGTAAAAGGCTGTACAGTCTGCCCCAGCACATTGGACAGAAAACATCCATAATGGGCGAAGAGGAAGACGCAGAGAAGGACACCCGGAGGAAGAGTCTCCGGATGAAGCCGCTGCCGTCGCCGACCTCTGGGGGAAGCTGCAAAGGCATCGGGGAGACCAAAAGTGGGGAGTCGGTGATCATGGAGACGGACATCGGGAGACCGATGAAGACCAGCTCGAATGGGGACTGCCGGAGGTTCCGAGGCAGCCTCTCGTCCATCACGAGTCGCCATGTGCACGACTCCGGTTCGGCGGAGGAGAGGCGCCTCATCACCGAGGGGGACGTCACCCCGAGCGAGGAGAGCCCCCCCGGAGCCATCGGCGACGAGCCGCCGGATCAAGGCGCGCAAGGGGCCGGCGGCGGTACCGGCGGTGGTACCGGTACCCAGAGAGACTCCACCGACCAGCAGCCCGGGTTTATAAAGTTGGATGGCGTCGATCAAATTCTGCCGGACGACGAGAGATTATATCAAGCCGGGTTCATCAACAGACAGCTCGGGGCGATGCTCCAGCCCGGGGTCAACAAGTTCTCCCTGAGGATGTTTGGAAGTGAGAAGGCGGTGGAGCGCGAACAGGAGCGGGTTAAATCCGCCGGATTTTGGATAATCCACCCGTACAGTGATTTCAGGTAAACGCACACACCTTTACTCACGAGGGTAAGAAGGAAGGGTCACGTGACCGCCGGTGCCTTTCACCGGGCCAGGTGTCATCTTCATGAAGATACTCATCAGATTAAGACCAACACATTCCTAGTTTTAGTCACCTTCAAAGTAATCAATTGACTTGACTGCCATATGAAAAAAATGTGTTAACCTATATCTGTTTTGTTATTTTCATAACGCCTATATCAATTATAATCTTTATTTTCCGGATGTATGGATATATATATATATATATATATATATATATATATATATATATATATATATATATATATATACAGGCCTGTAGTGTGTTGTGCCATGAGACAACACAGATAACACAACCTCTACTCATTAGGACCAATGCTATTCATAAATTAAGCCTTATGGTTCCTCCTTTATTATAGAGACAACTTGTCATATAATTTATCGTTTATTACCGTTGGTAATGAGGCCTTCATGTCACAAAGTCTTCACAGGCTTTAGAAAAATAGATTTTCTTATTCTTCTTTTTATATAAATGGTCTTTTAAAACATACCAGGGTTGAGTGTATTTGGATTAATACTAACAATTCAAGCGCAATTTTATAATCATCGACTCATTTTATCTCTGAGAAACAGAATAATGAGTCCACGCGTGCTCCTTTGATGGCCTACAGATTTGCTCCATTGTTAGTGCCCTTGAGTTTGTTATTGGCTTTATTACATGCATCTGATTCATGGAGGCTCTCAGCTGCAGGACCAGCTGTAAGGTCCCTCATCCTGCCTCTGGGATTATATGGATGTCATACAAAACATTTCACGTGGACTCTTTGTGCATCTCAGATGATGATGAAGTCGCAGTGTGCTGGTTATGAACTTACTTATAGAACAGTGCTGTGGCTTGGACTACATACTGTACTCCCCACTCCCCCCCACACACACACTGTGAGTTATGATCTTGATATTATTATGCCTCATATATCATAAGGATTTCATTTGAGAGTGCTCATACAATTTTTCCTTTAATTTATCTAATTCGATTACATTTTAAGATCTATGTTCCCTTATTCATAGTTTGTATTTTAAGTAAGATAATTAACCATAACTATTTTTTTTCTTCAGATTTATTAATGCAGGTGAATGTTTCATTACAAGCTTTGGATTCACATGTTTTCATATGATTTAAATGTAGTAGAAGTCTGTGTTGTTAGTCGCTGCTCTACTGAACTTCTCCTCCACCGTGTCATCGACCGTGTCCGGCGTTCTCCGGTTTGGGATTGGCTATAATGGTTTAACGCCACGTGGCGTGTAGAATCGCACTTTAAGTGTGTTGTTCTACCTCGAGAGCGAGGTGTGTGACTTTGAGAGCCGTGTGAGTTGCTTATCGGCTTTAGTGGAAAAGACTCTGAGACTCTCTGGTAGAGAAACACACACTTTCCTGTTTAAGGGACACACACACTGCAGTGGACTTGTTCTATACTCATTTGTCAGCTGTCACAGAAAGTAGTTTTTTAATTCAACGGTTTGTGTGTATGTGAATTATAATTATAACATATATATATATATATATTATATATATATATATTATATATATATCAAATAGTACATGACTTATTGTTAAAATCCTCTTTTACAGTGTATTTGTCCGCAGTCTGCATGTAAAGAAGTGCAAAATGTTGTCTGGGAACTATTTGCAGATTTATTTATTAAACCTTTATTTAACCAGGTGAATCCCGTTGAGATTAAAAATCTTTTTTTTAAAGGGTGACCTGGACAAGACAGGCAGCAACATAAGAAACACAAAGTTACAAACAAACAAAAAAGAAACACAAAGTTATAAAAAAAGAAACACAAAGTTAAAAATGAAAAATGAAAGAAATACAGTTACAAACAAAAAACACACAGTTACAAAAATCAACAACACAGTTACAAACAAAAAACATAAGAAACACAAAGTTACAAACAAATAAATTAAGAAACGCATAGTTACAAATAAAAATCATACGAAACACAGTTACAAACAAAAAACATAAGAAACACAAAGTTACAAACAAATAAATTAAGAAACGCATAGTTACAAATAAAAATCATACGAAACACAGTTACAAACAAAAAACATAAGAAACACAAAGTTACAAACAAATAAATTAAGAAACGCATAGTTACAAATAAAAATCATACGAAACACAGTTACAAACAAAAAAAACACAGAACAAGACGAGTTTAAAGAAACTAAAAGTTAAGAGACTGTGTCATAACAGATTTAATTTAAGAAATATTGACATGTTTGGGAGCCTCCTTTTCTTTCATTCCACATTTAAAAGCAGTAGATCCTAAAACACGACACTGATCAAGGTTTCCTTTCCCCAAACCCTCCAGACGTCATCAGGTAGCGAGACGTGTAGCGGTCAGCCGGGTGACCGTCTCCCATCGCTCGTCTCGCGTGACCTCGTCTTCTCGCTCAAATGCCACGGGGATGAAGGGTGGTTTCGGGGGCTTGGGGGCCTGTCCTGATACTGAAAGGTCAGATATCTGGCATCTGTTTTGAAGTGCCTTTGAGCAAGGTGCTCGAACCACGCCGCTCTCAACGCTCCTGGATGGACTCGGTGTGACTCCCTCAGTGAGCTCTATGACAATAATGAAAATGCACTGAGAGGGAAGCGCTCCAAACAAATTAGGTTAGCAGCCCACTTGTTCGGGGTCTGAGGGCGGATCCTCTGTATTACCGTGATTAAACATTTTGTGTGGCTGGGTCACTCAACTCTCTCATAATCACCCAGCTCTACAATTACAACGCAGCTGTAGCACTCGATCAGGAGAGGACGGCCAATGAGATGCTGCTTAAGCTATAGAACAAATCAATAGATTCTAGTATCTATGGTACATTTTCATCAGTGAGAAAATGACTCAACTATTTGAAACCCGTAGGAGAAAAATAGTTCATCGTGACGCGGTGAGATGAGTTACAGCTCGGATTTTATTTTTAATGAACGTTGTATTTGGGCGCCGACTTGCTCCCAAAATCAGGATCAGAGACGGGACAATGTGACTGTAATTAAAGTACGAGAGGAAGATGAGAGGGACTCTTTCTTAATGTGCCCGGAGAAGAGAAGTTTTTTTTTTTAATTCCCATGTCTGCATCAAAGCTCTAAGCACCATAAGCTCAAATTAGAATGTCACAAGGAATCACGAGTCGTCACCGCACCCCAAATTCGGTCAGAATCTTGCTCTCGCCGAGTATTGTGTAACCCTAAGAAGCAAAGGGAGCAGCGATATCTTGCAAAGTGTGAAGAGGGGATTAAAAATGTCACCATAATCCAATCTACGGCCTCGTTTCCGGACCCGGAGCTCTGGCGGCCTCGTTGGATTCTGGAGACGAGCGTCTTGCCGGCGGGGTCAGTTCACCACGGCGTCCACCAGGGGAACAAAACGGAAACGAGCTTTCCTTTAAAACAGGGGCGTTAAACTCTTATTCACCCTGGGCCAAAATCAGCATCATGGCCGCCCTCTTAAAGGGCCGGAAACACTATATAAACTCATCGAACATGTTGTTAAATAACTCTTTGCATTTAAATATTGATTATTTGAGTGTAGAAGAAATATTGTACATCAGAAAATGTCTCTAATATTACAACATGAATCCATTTAATCCTAAACCTTCAAAATAAAAGCACAGGATATTTTTCTTCAAAGGTGATCACGTGTCTTTTAAGCCGCCAGCGGCCACATAAAGCGATGCGGCGGGCCAGATTCGGCCCACGGGCCTTGTGTTTGACACCTGTGCTATAGAACGACTGATTCAGTTGGAGTCTTTTTAATACGGTCGATTATTATGCTGACCATGGCATATCTCTGGGGGTTTGAAACGGATTGCTGAACAATGCGTCTGATTGGTGGGATTAGCGCCGCCTCCTCCCTGCTCCTCTAAACGACTTTAAAACTGTTTCCGAGACGCATCGAAGCCGCATCCATCGTAAAATAGAGATTGGTAAAAGTCAATACTCATTGTCCTTCTTTTTTTTTTTTAAAGAATATTTTTCCGGCCTTGAATGACAAATCGAGGCTCCATCTGCACGATGGTTTCCTCACCTGTTGTACGGACGAGCGCCGCTCGAGTGGATTCTATCAATGCGGCCGCATTGTGCAGCGCTGGAGACGCAATATTCTAATGCGTCCCTCTGATCGTCAAGTGCCTTTTTTAATTATCTCGCGATTCAGAACCCAGAGGACACATCTGTTGGAAAGTCTTCCTACATTACCCCCGGGGGAGATGGGAAAGGGGGCGTCGCACGTCATAACTTACAAGTTCTGTTGTTGTACTGACGGCTCTATTAATCCCCTATTTCTCCTTTTATAACACTATCAGAGAGAGGGAGGGGGAGGGGGGGGGCTGTCAATCAGTTAAATCCCTTTGCAGCAGTCCTTCCATCCCCTTATATGCAAAGTCCACTATTTTCAACCACCTTTTTTATTTTTTATTCCTCCCACACATCCAGCTCTGTTTCACAGAAGACACTTACCGAAATAAATCCTCTGGAAAGACATCTTACAACTTCTGTTCTGTTTTTTTTCTTCTTCAGAGAATACATTAAAGCAGAAGTAGAGCAGACGTGGTCACCGGTGTGCACGTTCAAGGCTGCGGTGTTGTTCAAGGAGAGAAACATTCAGGCTGTGTTCCGGAGAGTTCCTATCAACTTCATTTTGATGTAATGTTTCTTTCTCTCGCTGCAGTTTACATGTCCACGTTAGCCCAGATAGACAGATTCTCACAGGGGCATAGTCGTGTGGAGCTTTTATTTTGTAGGGATAATCTCCTTGATGAATTTAAGGCACTACACAGATTGTTGCGCCTTACCCTTGTGGTCCTGATGAGCAGCTACCACCAGTCAAGGTGAGAGTTGAATAGAGGTCAAGGTGAGAGTTGAATAGAGGTCAAGGTGAGAGGTACACAGAGGTCAAGGTGAGAGTTGAATAGAGGTCAAGGTGAGATGTCCACAGAGGTCGAGGTGAGAGGTTCACAGAGGTCAAGGTGAGAGTTGAATAGAGGTCAAGGTGAGATGTACACAGAGGTCGAGGTGAGAGGTACCCAGAGGTCAAGGTGAGAGTTGAATAGAAATCAAGGTGAGATGTACACAGAGGTCGAGGTGAGAGTTGAATAGAGGTCAAGGTGAGATGTACACAGAGGTCGAGGTGAGGGGTTCACAGAGGTCAAGGTGAGAGTTGAATAGAGGTCAAGGTGAGATGTACACAGAGGTCGAGGTGAGGGGTTCACAGAGGTCAAGGTGAGAGTTGAATAGAGGTCAAGGTGAGATGTACACAGAGGTCGAGGTGAGGGGTTCACAGAGGTCAATGTGAGAGTTGAATAGAGGTCAAGGTGAGATGTACACAGAGGTCGAGGTGAGGGGTACCCAGAGGTCAAGGTGAGAGTTGAATAGAGGTCAAGGTGAGATGTACACAGAGGTCGAGGTGAGAGTTGAATAGAGGTCAAGGTGAGATGTACACAGAGGTCGAGGTGAGGGGTACACAGAGGTCGAGGTGAGGGGTACCCAGAGGTCAAGGTGAGAGTTGAATAGAAATCAAGGTGAGATGTACCCAGAGGTCGAGGTGAGAGTTGAATAGAGGTCAAGGTGAGATGTACACAGAGGTCGAGGTGAGGGGTACACAGAGGTCAATGTGAGAGTTGAATAGAGGTCAAGGTGAGATGTACACAGAGGTCGAGGTGAGGGGTACACAGAGGTCAATGTGAGAGTTGAATAGAGGTCAAGGTGAGATGTACACAGAGGTTGAGGTGAGGGGTACACAGAGGTCGAGGTGAGAGTTGAATAGAGGTCAAGGTGAGATGTACACAGAGGTCGAGGTGAGGGGTACACAGAGGTCGAGGTGAGAGTTGAATAGAGGTCAAGGTGAGATGTACACAGAGGTCGAGGTGAGGGGTACACAGAGGTCAATGTGAGAGTTGAATAGAGGTCAAGGTGAGATGTACACAGAGGTCGAGGTGAGGGGTACACAGAGGTCGAGGTGAGGGGTACCCAGAGGTCAAGGTGAGAGTTGAATAGAAATCAAGGTGAGATGTACACAGAGGTCGAGGTGAGGGGTACCCAGAGGTCAAGGTGAGAGTTGAATAGAAATCAAGGTGAGATGTACACAGAGGTCGAGGTGAGGGGTACACAGAGGTCAATGTGAGAGTTGAATAGAGGTCAAGGTGAGATGTACACAGAGGTTGAGGTGAGGGGTACACAGAGGTCGAGGTGAGAGTTGAATAGAGGTCAAGGTGAGATGTACACAGAGGTCGAGGTGAGGGGTACACAGAGGTCGAGGTGAGAGGTACCCAGAGGTCAAGGTGAGGCGCTCGAGATGCAGTAGAGGAATATGAAGCCTGTTTAAAGAGCGTTGAGAGTTTTTTCATAGCATCAAGTCTTAATGGTGATGATAATTGAAAGATCCATATCCGATGAACATGTTCCAGATGAATGACGGACCGTGGAGTCAGAGTGGGCCCTCATCTCGTCGGCTACCTTCGTGTTAATATACACGGGAAGAGAAAAAAAAACCAAAGCACAGGAGGAATGACACTATATTCCTTTCAGGGCTCCATTAAAATAATTCCTACTTCCTTTTTTCCTTTTTTTCATCCAGTCGTGGTAAAAACCCGGTGGATCACAGTCGGCTCTGGACCCGGAGAGCGGGGCAATCAGAAGAGGAATGCACCAACATTAGGAGCCCAGAGATTATTAACGGGCACAATTTACTTAATGGAGGGGGGGGGGGGAATGATGTCGTCCGCGGCAGAATGATTGAACGACCTCGCCACGCACACGCGTGTGTGAGTGTGAAATCAGGACACAATACCCCCGCCGCCCCTCCCCCCTCCTGATATGTCATTTAATTCCGCTCTAGGTATTAGGCAGAGAGCTGAGTTTAACCTTGGCGAAGTGATGGTAATCTGGAGGTGAGATTATTTTGATTGATTGGTCGTCGTCGCATCCATTTTTGAAAATGGGGAAATCCTTCCGGAAGCTTCTTTTTTTTTTTTTTGGCTGGTGGACTGCTCCGGGTTTTTTTTGGTCACCTGACCAGATGTAATGCGCTGTGTCCTTCCCGCTCCACCACCACCACCACCCTCTGCACCACCACATCCATGTATAATCTCTCCAGGTGGAAACACAACACGAGTCCACCGAGAGGTTTTTTCTTCTTTTTCCTCTTCACACATTTCAGTGTCACATTTATTTCTCTTCTCCACCGGAGAGATGACCAGAGATAAAGACGTCAGAGTCGGTCCAGCTCCACATTCCAGGAGAGTCGCCTCTCTCTGCATGAGGGGCGCTTGACCCCTGTTGACCTCTGTTGACCCCTGTTGACCTCTGTTGACCCCTGTTGACCTCCCCGTCCATGTGGAGATACACTCTCTCAATCTGTCTCACTCTGTCTCGCTCTCTCTCTGGCTCTCTCTATTCTCTCAAACTGTCTCTCTTTCTCTCTTTCTCTTGCTCTCTCTCACATACATGCATAAAGAGTAACGCTCTCTATTTCTCTCGCTCTCTATCGTTCTCTCTATCTTCTCTCTGTCTCACTCCCTCTCGCTCTCCATCGCTCTTTCTATCTTTATCTTCTCTCTCTCTTACTCTCTCACACATATAGAGATACATAGAGAGATAGAGAGTGTTACTGTTTATGCATGCATAAACAGTAACACTCTCTATCTCTCTCACTCTCGCTCGCTCTCTATTTCCATCTTACCCTCTCTCTCTTGCTCTCCATCGCGCTCTCTATCTCCTCTCTGTCTCACTCTCTATTGCTCTCACTCTCTCCATCCTCTCACTCTGTCTCGCTTTCTCTCTCTTGCTCTCTCCTCTCTATCCCTCTCCTCTCTCTCTCTCTCTTATTCTCTCACACACACATAGATAAACAGTAACGCTCTCTATTTCTCTCACTCTCTATTTCTATCTCGCCCTCTCTCTCTCTCGCACTTATTCTCTATTTCTATCTCGCCCTCTCTCTCTCTCGCACTTATTCTCTATTTCTATCTCGCCCTCTCTCTCTCTCTCTCACTCTCCATTGCTCTCTCTGTCTCACTCTCTATCACTCTCTCTCTCTCTGTCCTCTCACTCTGTCTTGCTCTATCTCTCTATCCTTTCACTCTCTCTCCTCTCTATCCCTCTCTCTCTCTCTTATTCTCTCACACATACATGCATAAATGGTAATGCTCTCTATCTCTCTCTCTCTATTTCTATCTCGCCCTCTCTCTCTCTCACACTCATTCTCTATTTCTATCTCGCCCTCTCTCTCTCTCACTCTCCATCGCTCTCTCTGTCTCTCTCTCTCTGTCCTCTCACTCTATCTTGCTCTATCTCTCTTCCTCTTTCTCTATCCTTTCTCTCTCTCTCTCTCTGTCCTCTCACTCTGTCTTGCTCTATCTCTCTTCCTCTTTCTCTATCCTTTCTCTCTCTCTGTCTCTCTCTCTCTCTCTCTCTCTCTCTCTCTTCAGTTTCAGTCGTTTCTGAGCCGACTGGCTGAAACACAACCCGGTTCCCCTGCTGGTGACTCAGGTAGACGACCGCGGGATACCAGCGGAGAGCTTTCATTCTTCTCTCTCTCCCTCATCCCTCTCTTTCGTGCCCACCATCTATTATTCCATGGCCCGATACAACTCTCCAGCTGTCTGCAGAGCCGTCGTGGACGGGAGGATTGGCGTTGCCTTGAATGACCTCAGGTGTGCTCTGTCAGAATGTATAGAAGGCTAAAGCACTTTGGACCCAGTGGGGCTTCCACTCAGAGACGGAGCCCAGGGCGCCGGATAAAAGAGAGTGTGTGTGTGTGTGTGTGTGTGTGTGTGTGTGTGTGTGTGTGTGTGTGTGTGTGGGTGTGTGTGTGTGTGTGTGGCTAGCACGATTCACAAGGAATACTTCCCCCGGATCGATGTGTTTGAACACACGCTGGTTGTGGAGGAAACTCAGACAAATGGCTGGATTGTGAGACATGCAGAGACACACTGCTGCTGTAGGGGGGGGCTGCTCTGTTCATAGTAAATAAGTTAGTAAGTAATAGCATGAGTACTACCATGAGTACTAGCATGACTACTACCATGAGTTTTTTTCCCCCCCTGAAGGGTTATTTGGGAGTTTTTCCTGGTCCGATGTGAGGTCAAAGGTCAGGGATGTCTATGTGTACAGACTGTAAAGCACTCTGAGACAAATTTGTAATTTGTGAAATTGGGCTATACAAATAAACTGAATTGAATTGAATTGAGTACTACCATGAGTGCTAGCATGAGTGCTAGCATGAGTGCTAGCATGAGTGCTAGCATGAGTGCTAGCATGAGTACTAGCATGAGTACCAGCGTGAGTACTACCATGAGTGCTATTCAAGTGACACTGAAGTGCTAAGCTGTTTTTATTCAAGGTATAGTCTGAGGTATTAATGTCACAACATTGGATTCAAACTGCTGATATAAAGCTTATAGTTTATCTTGGACTTAGTGATTGCTTTTAAAGATGGATGAATATTGCTGTCTTGCCAAGCAGTGATCGCGTAGGCAGTTATATATTTCACTAGCTTCTGTTTTCTGACCGTGAGTTACAAATGCTTTTCAAGTTTAAGGATGAAATCCATCAACTGCTGTCGCCGAGTCTCGAACACAAACCCGAAGGAAGAGAAGAACAAATTGATTGCATCAGTACGTTCCTTCAACCAGTCGATGAATCTTTTCACCGTTTTATCCCCTCAGCATCATGGCCGCCCTCTTAAAGGGCCGGAAACACTTTAGAAGCTCCTTGAACAAATTGTTAAATAACTCTCTTTCCATTTCATTGTTGTTTATTCGAGTGTGGACATATTGTCTATAAAAAAATGTCTCTAGTATTGCAACATAAATCCATTTTATTTGACGCCTTCAAAATAATAGCACGGGAAACTTTTCTTCAATTTCTTTAAGAAAGTCTTGAACATATTGTTAAATAACTCTCTTTCCATTTCATTGTTGTTTATTTGAGTGTAGACATATTGTCCACAAGAAAATGTCTCTAGTATTATGACATAAATCCATTTAATTTGAAACCGTCAAAATAAAAGCACAGGAAACTTTTCTTCAATTTCTTTAAGAAAGTCTTGAACAAATTGTTAAATAACTCTTTCCATTTCATTGTTGTTTATTCGAGTGTAGACATATTGTATATAGGAAAATATTTCTAGTATTACGACATAAATCCATTTGATTTGAAACCTTCAAAATAAAAGCACGGGAAACTTTTCTTCAATTTCTTTAAGAAAGTCTTGAACATATTGTTCAATAACTCTTTCCATTTCATTGTTGTTTATTCGAGTGTAGACGTATTGTGCATACGAAAATGTCTAGTATTACGACATAAATCCATTTGATTTGAAACCTTCAAAACAAAAGCACGGGAAACTTTTCTTCAATTTCTTTAAGAAAGGCTTGAACATATTGTTAAATAACTCTCTTGACATTTCATTGTTGTTTACTTGAATGTAGACATATTGTATATAAGAAAATGTTTCTAGTATTTTACAACATAAATCTTCAAAATAAAAGCATGGGAAACTTTTCTTCTTTTTCTTTAAGAAAGGCTGATCACGTGTCTTTCAAGCCGTCGGAGTCCACATAAAATGATGCGGCGGGCCGGATTTGACCCGCGGGCCTCGTGTTTGACACCTGTGTTCTAGAGAATCTAGATTATTAGACATATTTCATTCGTCAACCAGCCCCAGATCCCCTTTTTCCCAGTTAGCAGAGCTCCCCCTCGTCTTGGATGGATCCACACTGGGAGTTTGTGTTTTTATCTGTCCCCGGTGTTTGATTGAAGAGCAACGCTGCCGTGAGTAAATCCAACCCTGACCCTGTTTAGCGTGTACCGTCGAGAAATTACAAGAGCTAACAAATAAACATGATGAATCCTGCCCCCGTTTGGCCGAGCAGTCGGATAATCCTCCCGTTTTTGCTTACTCACGCAGAGCAGCAGAAATCAGCTGAACAGCATCTCCTATTTGATTTGATCTCATGCTCCGAGTGTCTTCCCTCTGAGGCCTTTCCATCGGCTTTTAAGCTTCTATTAATTATGGTTTCATCGCCTCGAAACAACAGCGTGGGAAGAAAAGTCACGGCTCCTATTTCCAGCATAGCGTCCTACTATGTTATCTCTCTTCACACTCTCCCTCCCCGTCCTCTTTGTCCTTGTGTGTCACACAGAGCCTCATTTTCTCTCCCCTTATTTCTTCTCTCTCCCCGTCACCCTTTGAACCTCAGATCGGCGTTTTTTTTTTTTTTTTGGGGGGAGATGGATTAGAAAAAAGGCTTTTCATTGTGCGCTGCCACATGTGCTGAGTGCAGCACCTGCAGCGGTGAAGATAATGGCCCCGGTGCCGCCGCAGAGCAAGGGCACGAGGTGACGGTGTACAGTGGGACCGGCGCCTGGCGTTGCAGACATTACATTATCGGGTGGAGGGGGGAGGAGTCTTTGTGTCCGGTTGGGAGGCACCGGCCAGGGTTTCCTCCGACGGGGTCCTTTTGACACGACCCCTGACGACCTTGCGGGAGATAACGAGGCATCGTGATAAAGACACAGATGCAATTAGTGGCCCCCGGGATGACGGTCAACACGGCAGGAGAGCAGATTCTGGCACACGCCCGTAGGATAAGTGCATGCTGATGGCTGACGGCCGGAGAGCTTTGAGTCCTCTCTGGGTCTTCTCTCACACACTCACCGTCTCTCCATCGTTCTCTCACACACTCACCGTCTCTCCATCGTCCTCTCACACACTCACCGTCTCTCCATCGTCCTCTCACACACTCACCGTCTCTCCATTGTTCTCCACACACGGGTAATATTCGTTCATTTGAGTATAATACCGTTCAAAAGTTTGGGGTCACTTAGAAATTTCCTTATTTATTCCTTTTTTTTTTTTTCAATGAAATACACTCTCTACATAGTTAATGTGGTAAATGAATATTCTCAGTTTTTTAATGAAGTCTCTACAGAGGTGTGTAGAGGCCCATCTCCATGTTCTAGTGGTACATTGTGTTATCGCTTTAGAAGACTAGCAGAGGGTTAGAAAACCCCTGAAAATCCTTTTTATGTGAGCGCAGCTGAAAACAGTTACGCTGGAGAAAGAAGCTATAACACTGGCCTTCCTTTGAGCCACATGTTTAAATAACAACAATAATATTTCAAATAAACATAATTTCAAACCTTGTCAATGTCTTGACTGTATTTTCTATTCATTTTGCAATTATTGAAAAATTTGATGAAAAAAAGTGAGATTTTTCACGGGAAACACCAAATTGTCTGGGTGACCCCAAACTTTTAAACGGTTGTGTACTTAGCAGGGTGCACTCTGGGAAAGATAAAGCCGGGGTACTTAGTAGGCACTTGCACCTCCTTTAAAAAAAATACCCTTCAATGAGGGGATCTGGGGCACATTCTTGAGTGTCGGACCCCCGACGCCGCGGCGTTTAGTGATTATCCATAAGACGGTTAGCCGGGTTCCAGACCTCTCCAAGCGCTGCCCACGTCTCCAATTCTGAATGAAGAAAAACTAGAAAAGAAACGAGCAATTCTGCGATGATTTAAATTCCCATCAAACCGGTAATAGAGAATCATCATTAATCCAATGTTCTGTCATACAATACAGATTATTAATACACACCGAGAGCTAATAACGCCTCTGTATGTTTAAGATGCTCATGAATCCATTTCCAGCTGCAATTTAGTAGGCTGTAGCTCATTGGGGGGGGGGGGGGGGGGGGGGTAGTTTGCATGTTGAAGTGTCCTTGAGCAAGGCACTGAACCCCCAGTTGGTTAACTGCAGAGAAGAAATGCAAGCAAACCTTTCTTTCTTTCTTTCTTTCTTTTCTTTCTTTAATACTGATTCAGTTACCGGTAATGTGTTCATTGTCAGTACCAAATCTTTAAGAGGCATAACTGTTAGAACATTTTCTTCTGCCTTTAGCATTTTCTAAGTGTTGTCTATAGAGTTGTCTTTAGCATCGTCTTTAGCGTTGTTTATAGACTTGTCTTTAGCGTCATCTTTAGTGTTGTCTTTAGCATTGTCTTTAAATTTGTCTTTAGCATTGTCTTAAGCATTGTCTTAGCATTGTCTTTAGATTTGTCTTTAGCATTGTCTTAAGCGCTGTCTTTAGAGCTGTCTTTAGCTTTGTCTTTAGCATTGTCTTAAGCATTGTCTTAGCATTGTCTTTAGCGCTGTCTTTAGCTTTGTCTTTAGCATTGTCTTAAGCATTGTCTTAAGCATTGTCTTAGCATTGTCTTTAGATTTGTCTTTAGCATTGTCTTAAGCATTGGCTTAGCGTTGTCTTTAGATGTGTCTTTAGATGTGTCTTTAGCATTGTCTTTAGCATTGTCTTAAGCATTGTCTTAGCATTATCTTTAGCGTCGTCTTTATCATTGTCTTTAGCGCTGTCTTTAGAGCTGTCTTTAGCTTTGTCTTTAGCATTGTCTTAAGCATTGTCTTAGCATTATCTTTAGCGTTGTCTTTATCATTGTCTTTAGCGCTGTCTTTAGAGCTGTCTTTAGCTTTGCCTTTAGCATTGTCTTAAGCATTGTCTTTGCATTGTCTTTAGCGCTGTCTTTCTCTCGGCCGTGTTGAATAACAGTCCTTCACAGAGCGTTCATGCTCCTCCCATAGAACCACTTGTAATCTGGTCTCTGGATCTCTTTCATAAGTGTTAGGTAAGGTTGACTCCTTCCGGTTGATTCTTAGTAAATCCCTCTTGTTTTCTTGTAGCCCGAGGTTGGGGGAGATTTGCCTCTTTCTCCGATGCGATCCGCCACGGTTTGATAAAACACCTAAATATAGCCACTTGCAACCGCACAGTGTCATGTGCAGCGTGCCTGCTGGCTGTTCACGTTGTTTTATGACAGTTCGTTGGAGCGGCTGACAACAAAGATAGGATTAACCCTTTTAACCATTTTTCTCTATTTCTCCTGAGATGCTTAAATCTCGACGTGAGTGCCAACAGGCTTGTGTACACAAATGAGCTGCTCTTTTATGGGCGATAAACACGCACTTCTTCCCTGTTACACATGTTCTCCTGGTAATCGTGATGGGCTTTATCATAGATTACCTCTTTGTCTGGCTAAGTGTAGCTTATATATAAATTAGTGTTTTTCCCCCCTCTCACAGGAGCCTTTCATGCTTAATTTGTGTTAAATCTTCCTCATTTATTCATTCAAAAATGTCAATAGGGGTAAATAGTTATCTTTTAAGTTGAACTACAGCTATTCGCAGCTCATATTTGGCTACTTCGGAAATTAGCAATATAAATAAGTGATAAATTCCCCCCACTCTCTGCCTTTAAAACCTGTTGGCACATTATAAATTACATGAAAGTGGCCTATTAAACATCAAACATGATCAAATAAATGTGTTCATTATGATATTAAAAGAGGCAAACTGTTGCACACCTATAGGCCCACACGTGTGTACGAGTTTTCGGTTCATAGACCTTTTAAAAGGTTACGTACGTCTCAATGCACTTCCATTTCTATCCAAATATGGATTTAGATTCCTTAAACCACGGACTCGTGGGGCCGTCTGAAATCCCGGACATTACACTCTTCACTAGGTTGTAACAGGCTCAGTTTTTAAGCCTTACGACCCCCAGAACATCCACTGAAAGGTTAGGTCACAGGTGTGGACATCGAATACTTTTGATACCAAATCACAGGATGTCTTTTTCTTTGGCGTTCCTCAAAGTCTCTAGTTTCATTTTTTAATCTAATCCAACAATGTGGAAATAACTGTTTAATCTAATGGTGGTCCTGGGCCCCCATCTGTCACTCAAAGCAGCCCATCCCTCAATGATGCCTTACTTTTGGTTGTAGCAGGCTGTAATCACGCCGTAAAGTTGGGGTGCGTCGGGGTCCAAGGAGAGCGACTCGCTTTTAGAGCCAGCCTCAAATCTTAAGAATTGCTTTTGGCACCTACGCGTTGGCTTCAACAGCTCAAAACGGAGACGCTCCCGTCATCTGAGCAGCCCGAATCACATGTACAGTGCACCGGTGTTCTTCTGCTGTTCCCATTCAGTCAACGCGGTCCGGAAATAACGGGAGCGCACTGTTAAACGCCGTCTGCCACGTGTACCTGACATGACGGGTGATCTGCTCCCGAGCTCTGCCATCACTCACCCAGCAAGACAGCCAACAGAGAGACATCTCTACAAGGGGAATCCAAACAAAAGCACCAACATATACACCCCTTTTTAAATGCCCCGTATATGTGCAGCACTGTATACACCCGCCACTCCTTTACCCCGTGGGTATAGGCTATATAGGTCCATTTCAGGCTGTTTTTCGTGGCTCCCAGCCCCGTTCAGGTAGCCTGGGCTGGAGACTGAGAGGCTTACCGTGTAGTCAGATCCACTCTGAGGGCGACGGCGTGTTCCTGCCGGCCCCCGTCACCCCACTCTGGCTCCATCCCTACGGGTGGGGAAATGTCAGGGCGCCCTTCGTCGGTACATTGAACACTCGCGTTGGGATGATGCTCATCGCTCTCAACGTTCCCACTGGTTCTCTGCTCTGCATGATGTGCAGTTGAACCCTTTTTCTTTAGTCTACTTCCTTAGTCTACATACTTACGCTCTGGCTACATTATTCTGTAGATTATATAGATTATATTGTGTGTGTTTAAAAAAGATTGATTTGAGTCATCAGCAGTTTCCACCCATTTTTCTCATTTTTTGTTTTACATAAAAAAAGTATTTAATATTTAATGCTGACATTGCTTTAATAGATTCAGGGTTTGTAAGGGCATGGCCAACCTTGAAAAGTCATGGCATTTAAAAATGGTTATTTCCAAGCCTGCAAAAGTTGTAGAAAAAAATATTTCATCTCAAAAGTTTTAGAGAAGTTATGGACATTTTGTTATATTCATATGTTCATTTACGCAGTTTGAATTAAAAGAATAAACATATATATATATATATATATATATATATATATATATATATATATATTTGTATTTATTCATTCTTTTAATCAAACTATTGTCTCTCATAAATATATATATATATATATATGTGTGTGTATATATATATATATGTGTATGTTTATATATATATATGTGTATATATATGTGTGTGTGTGTATATATATATAATATATATATGTATGTGTGTGTATATATATATATATATATATATATATATATATATATATATATATATATATATATATATGTGTGTGTGTGTGTGTACACACCAAGATTTCACATAATGTCTGGTCATGTAAATGTTGTTTGACGTCCTGTAAATCCATCAGCATGCGTATAAACCCTGTAAATATGAACTGGACGTTTCAAATGCGATGTTTCCTTCTCCCCCTCACACTTGGTAATTCCACCTTCACAGCACCACTGCAAGGTCGCTGCACTGTGCTTTCATTTCATTTTCAAGACGAGTGGCAACAGCACAGCACGCAGCACGAGCCAGTGATTTGGGATGAATACAGAAATATGGGATCGTTTAATGCCTTTGAAACGTCCGGCCAACATCCAACTGTATTTATAGAGCAATGTTCTTCTGTGTCAGGGTCCCAGTGAATAATACAACACAGTAAATGGATCCCTGCTATGTTTAGGTGGCCTGACCTCCACAGGAGTGAAAAGGAGAAATCACAGGCATACACACACACACACACACACACACACACACACACACACACACACACACACACACACACACACACACACAGGAACATGTGCATGTAAAACACAGTCCACACGTAAAAACACTTGAAATCCAAAGGGATTCCTACACAGCTCTTTGAGGGATTTTCCTCATCCCAACACATTAAAGTGGGATAAGAATGAAATGAAATGAAAATGAAATGAAATATACTTTATTGATCCCCAAGGGGATATTTGATGACAACAGAATTAGCCCGATAAAACTAAACACAATAAAATATAAGTATAAGAAAGAAAGAAAGAAAGAAAATGACAGTGCATAAAGTAAAGTGTGCAAGGTGAAAATAAAATATATATGTATATATACACAGCATATAAACAACATATATGTAAATGTAAATATAAATAAAGCACTGTAAAATTAAATAAAAAAATAAACATATATATATGTTATATAAGGAATGCTTTTCCACCAGAAGATTGATTTATTAATTCTTTTTTACAAAAAGGTTCCATGCTCTCATTTGTTTTTTTGTATTTTTTGTGCGGTGCAAACTAAGAAAGATGCATTTGTACAGTGCCCATAGAGGCCCAGCCGTCCTATAATAACGGAGGTGTACTCAAACAGGTGGCAGCAGTGTTCTGCCTCCAGATGTCTCAGACGGCACGCCGCCGTGTTCCATCTGCACAGATGTGGAGAAGCTTCTTCTGTTTCTTTCCTTCACACTTCATCATCAAACTGAAGCCAGATATCGTTGTTATCTTTACCTCTACGGCTCGTCTGATTCTTTTGTGGTTCTAAAGAAATAAACAGTTGATGAACAGCAGCAAAAACATGTGTGCCAATTACAGGATATCACTCTGATATTAAACAGTATCTTAGTATAATAGGAAGAATAAAACATTTTTCTTTTAAATGATATACATACTTTAGCAGTTTTATCCAATTGGTTTTGTGTGTTTATCTTTATTGCGTCACAGATTGATGAGAGTTAACTTAACTCGGTAGGTTTCAAGTTTCTTTAAAGTTACTTTTAATATGGGAAATTCAATGAAAACACATGTTTGCCTTTTAAGAACGGAGAAGCACATTTTACTTTCCTGAATTATTTTGCATCCGTCTGTAAACGTGAAAAGAAGCTGCTGAAATTGAAAAAGACTGACATTTTAAATGTGAATTAAAGTCCACAAATGTCAGAGTTGCAAGTTTTAGCAAATTGTAGAAGTATAAAATGTGGACACTTTTATAAGTTAGTGCCGTCTCTTCGCTAAAGGTTATTTATTATGAACGTTATGTGGTGTGATTATAAATATAAGGAGCGAGAAAGGTCACTAAGGGCTGCTGTGACCAAGGTAGATGGGGAAATAAACAGGATTTTATACCTAAAAAAACTAAATTAAACACGGACGTTATGCTCGTTCCGTAACACTGCCGTGCTCGTTATATAACTATGTAAGAAAAGCTGCTAACGGCGGTTGTTTTGTTGTTTTAAAGGGAACAAATTATTTCACAACGCTAACCACGTGTAATTGTGTGTTTCTGCAATGAAACGAGGCAGATTTTAAAACTTTTATGAATATTCTTTTTGGTTTCAGACACCTCGAAGTTCAAAAGTATCCCGTGGTTAGCAGAAATCGACAATGCTAACATTTTCTGGCGGCGTGGTTGGCGGTGGAGTCGTCACAACAAAGGGAAATATCTTAATATTTTCTGGAGACACAGAAAACTTTCTATCATTACGCATACAATCCGTCAAGCGGGCGCACAGTTGTGTTTTATTCGTGAGCCGTAAGCTGAGGGAACAACAACATGCACACGCTGTCTAGCTTTTTTTATGACGTTAGCTAACGTGGCGATAAAAAAAGAGGAAAAAAAGTAATAATCTATGTTTGTGTTGCTTCCTTTGGCATTCCTCTGGTCCTGTTGGGCTTTCAGTCTCAACATGATAAAACACAGCGGTGCCAAGGTCTGTCTAAATATAACTCGACAACAAGCTGGAACAGTAGATACGCTTTTACTTTGAAGAATTCCAATTACTGTCCTGGTTTCCTCAGTATGTGTGTGTGTGTGTGTCTGTGTGTGTTTGTGTAATATGAACCTGAGATGTGTGTCTGTGTTTACTTTACACGTCTGTCCGCATGTGTGAAATCCTCTTGTTAACGTGTAACCTGAACATATCACAACTGTCGTTTTGTGGTATTTCTCTGTTATCACGTTGTTTTTTTAAAGTACCGGTAACTCCTTACACATATTTATGTTTGAGTCAAAGAGATCTCTTGTGTCTACCCATGCAACCACAACATGATTTATTTGGGTTTTACCTCCATAATTAATCGGCAATGATGTTTATTCACAGAAAAGAAAAGAAAATCGAACAAAATCTCAAATTATTATTGGTTGTAGTAGCATCATTGTGAATATCGGGGTACATCATCGGGGTAAAAGTACTTTGGAGTCGTTGTGCTTCATCACAAGTGTATCGCGACGGACTTTGAAGAGAAAAGGACATTTTAAATCGAACTAATCGCGACTAAAATGAACTTTTAACCTCCAACAAAGCAAAAACAGACATGAAAAGTCAAAGAAAAGAAAAGAAGAAAACGAGGGGGGTGAACGGGGTCTATGTGTGCCAGGGTAGGTACCTGTACTGATGTATAGTAAATGTTACTCCACTGTATGTGATGTCATGGGACAGAGGACATGTTGGCTCAGGATGCATCATCATCCTGCAGTGCATTTCATAAGATAAATAAGGGAGTGAGAGAGCAGTAAAAACTCGCTGTAGACTTTCGAGCATATCCCACCCTGGTTGCTTTTATCCTTTCCTTCCTCGTTTCTTCCGGCTCTGGGCAGAGACGGATCATTGTGGCCCAGTTTAACGGTGAATCTTCAAAAGCTCACCGGGCCGGTCCATCATGCAGGACCCCGCCACCCCCCTACCCCCCGCCACGGTGCAATCTCCGGAGGATCCAGATATATCGCCCCTTAAAACAGAAGAGCCAATCCGGATTCAATTACCAAGCCGGCAAAATACTGCAATTTATATCCAAACTCTCAGGCCCAGAAGACGGATGAGGTCACGGGGCAGTTTGTAATTAGCATTTAACCCTCATCGACCTTTGGATTGGAATTTACAGTATATACACACACACACACACACACACACACACACACACACACACACATTCACACACACACACACACATATCTTGTACGTCACGCTGCCCCCAGTGGGGAAGTTACTCATATAGCTTATTGCAGTGCTTCTCAATCTTTTTTTAATGATCTTCCCCTGTGAAAGATTTCTTTCAGCCACATACCCTGTGGAAAATAAAGGAAAAAGGTTGTTTTATACAGCGCTGTGCAATCAGTGTCTGATTTAATTCAGAATATATACACTTCAGTTTAGGAATTTACACTTGTATTGTATTGAATATTTAATAAATGCTTTTTTTATTAATTAAATGCTCATTTCATATATATTTAGACATCTCACGTACCCCTGGAGGGCCTTTACGTACCATCAGGTGTACACGCACCCCCATTGGAGAACCACTGGCTTATTACACTATAATTACACCCTGTGTGGCTATGCTGGCTTTCACCACACAAGCACACCCAAAGGTAAATTAATTAAAATAAATAAAGACATGATGAGTCTCAGAGTGGATCAGTGTGGTTGCTTGTACATAGAAACAATCTCTATACTTCTGCAACGTGTGAGTCGATGTCTATTGTTTCGGCCTTTTTATTAATATGGTTTATTTAATAAGAGACATTGATAAAAAACATTTCTGTAAATGTGCCAGAGTTAGCCAAGAGGCTATTTTTCATCTCTAGGCCCAAAAAATAAAAAAAGATCATATTCATATCCTCTTCACTTGAACTTTAAACGCATGATGCAAAGAGATTTACACACAGTTTTTATATCATACAGTCCATAAATAATGTTTTTAAAGCACACAGAAGATTAGTGAAACCCTCATGATGTTTCTGAGAGTTATCAATTCAATTCAATTCAGTTTATTTGTATATCCCAATTTCACAAATTACAAATTTGTCTCACAGTGCTTTACAATCTGTACACATAAACATCCCTGACCTTTGACCTCACATCGGATCAGGAAAAACTCCCAAACAACCCTTCAGGGGAAAAAAGGGAAGAACCCTTCAGGAGAGAACAGAGGAGGATCCCTCTCCAGGATGGACAGAACAATAGATGTCATGTGACCAGAAGGACAGATTAGAGTTAAAACACATTCAATGAATATGATCGAGTTCGTTGTTCTATGTTCTGACTTTGTCACCATCCCATCTCTTGTCTTTCTCCACCTCCTATCCGCACCAAGGTTTTACTGGGACTTGACGATGCTGCTGCTGATGGTGGGCAACCTCATCATCATCCCCGTGGGCATCACGTTCTTCAAGGACGAGCACACGCCGCCCTGGATCGTGTTCAACGTGGTCTCCGACACCTTCTTCCTCATGGATCTGGTCCTCAATTTCAGGACCGGCATCGTCAAGGAGGACAACACGGAGATCATCCTGGACCCGCAGCAGATTAAGATCAAGTACCTGCGCAGTTGGTTCGTGGTGGACTTCATCTCCTCCATCCCCGTGGACTACATCTTCCTCATCGTGGAGACGCGCATCGATTCGGATTTCTACAAGACGGCGCGCGCCCTGCGGATCGTCCGCTTCACGAAGATCCTCAGCCTGCTGCGGCTGCTGCGCCTCTCGAGGCTCATTCGCTACATCCACCAGTGGGAAGAGGTAGGGGAGTGCACCGCAGTGTGTGTTGATGTGTGTGTTGATGTGTGTAGTTGTGCTGAATCTTCGCCATTTTCATGTAATGCTGCAAAAAAACATTAGCGAAGTCAATGTATGGACGCGAAAGGTTTCGATTGACGTGAATTCGCCTCATGTTGAATTATTTAAACTTTGGCGAAAATGTTCGCCCGACGCCGAGTTGCGAAATCCAATCAGAGTCGAGCTGATCCTCCGTTGGTGAATCTAACTGCTGCTCTAGTGGAGCTGAAGAGACAGTTATTCAGACGTAGAGGTGAAAGTCACCGAGCTGTGTGAGCCTACGGGTGATGTTATGGATAAATATATATATATATATATATTTATATTAATGTTATGAACCCAAAAATGAGGCTGTTAGATGTTGAGATGTTTGTGGGACGTCCTCAACAAGTATGAAGCAGAACTAGTGGTGAGTTCTTCATGGTGGATGAAGGAGATAATAACTGTTTCCACGGAGTAAAGACAGAGATAAGCCCCGCCCCCTCTAATGCAAGAATGAATCGAAAAGCAGAACTAGTGGTTAGTTCTTCATGGCGGATGAAGGAGATAATAACTGTTTCCACGGAGTAACGCCACAGAGATAAGCCCCACCCCCTCTAAGCCCCGCCCCCTATAGAGCGCGAATGAAGTAAAAAGCAGAACTAGTGGTTAGTTCTTCATGGCGGATAAAGGAGATGATAACTGTTTCAACGGAGTAAAACCACAGAGTTAAGCCCCGCCCCCTCTAAGCCCCGCCCCCTCTATGGTGCAAATGAAGCGAATAAACCACAAATAGTCAAGCAGGTAAGCTCAGGCAAATATTCAATATTCGCTGCTTTTTTTTAAAACTGGATTCTTTTGCTTTCTACAAGTGGGAAAAGAAAGACCGAGATTCAGAGAAAACACGAGGAGATCTCAATGATTGCCGTTATTTGATGAAGCTAGTCGAACACACGGGGCTTTCTTCTCGAATCCGATTGTAATCCACATTATTTTCCCAATGCCGAGGACCCACTGCGAGCCACGCACCTTTCCCCTTTCCCCCTGAGAAGCGAATCTGGATAGACGCTGCTCCTGATTACATCCCCCCTTGAAAGGAGTGAAGAGGCTCTTTTTGCTGTTACCCCCACTCACCGATAAGTTAATGAGGCCGGATGTTGATTAGCATTTTCCCCCGTGTGCCTCCATCCAGCTAGCGACGGGGACCGCAGAGCCCACCGAGGCCTTCTGCTGCGACACGAGCGTGATTATGATTGTAGGCAATAATTAGACCAAGGTCCCATATGCCCTCGCTGGATGGGTCTTGTTGTTTTTAGTCTCGGAGGTAAAAGGTGCAAAGGGAAGCAGCGGAGTCTCAGCGCGGAGTCGGCAGGAAGTCACTCCGCTAGAGGATGATGTGCGACGGTCCGTCACGATGTAAGTGAAAACACGGGATCATTTATTAAACGCTACCCACGATTTCTTCTGAGCGGCCGTTTGTCATTCCACGTGTCCTCCCCGAGATTTAATGAAAGCTCCAGAACAGGTCGTATTTCCACGAGGCGATGGAGGCCGGCGGCTGCAGCTCAGGGTCGGCGTTGATAAAGAGTACTTTGACAAGAGGTGCATAGACAACAGATGTTAATAATGTTTTTATGCAATTCATACTGTCAAAGCAACGTCTAACACTCGGCAGGTTGTTTCCCTCGAGGCCATTTAACGGGTTTAATGGGTTTATGCACCTAATCCATACATTATGTTTAGTACCTAGAGTGTCCTGAGCTCTGAATTATCGTTTTCACTCTGCATCACTGCGGTGATATTGCGTAATTCTCGATAATAATAGATATTTGTGAGTTTTTTGGAGATCATATGCAAAAAATAATAATTGGAAAGCAAGACGGCGGTTTAACAGATGGGTTTATGCGCCTTGTGTAAGGAATCCATACATTGTGTTTAGTACCCAGAGCTCTGAATTATCATTTTCACTCTGCATCACTGCGGTGATATTGCGTAATTCTCGATAATAATAGATTATTAATTATTTTTATATAAATAAAGTTTTTTGGAGATCACATGCAAAAAGCCCCACATTGGAAAACACAATGGCCATTTAACAGATGGGTTTTATCAGATTTATATTATATCATATTTGTAGATGTTGGTGTCCACCTGAGCTTTGAATTATTATTTCATTCTGCATCAAATAAATGTTTTAAATATTATTATTATTGCGATGATATTGCATCATTCTCGATATTAACAGATTATTAATTAGATTTTTGTGATTTTTTTTTGGGAAATTACGTGCCAAGAGCCCCAAATCGGAAGCAAAATGGCATCAGTGACGAATGTCATGTATTAATTTTGACAATCATGCTATCTGTGTCTCCCGAACAATTCTCTCCTTCAGATTATTTTTTCTTTCTTCCTCATAAATTGCTAGCGTCTTGTGATCATCCATTCTTGTAAAAGATATGTGTGGAAATGCAGGAAATAACTCCCGTTCTTTGCCTTTCCTCGTTTTTTTTTAAAGTAGATCGAACATCAAACAGCCTTTTGTTATGTCTCATCGGAGCCGTTTGGATTTTATGAATGAAAGGCACATAAGTACACATCATTCTGGTTCTTAGTGACAAAATAACCATCGAACTTTAAAGTCGTCGTGAAACTATCAAATACATCAAGAATTTTGTTTTATTTTCTGGCTGCATGGAATATTTCTGCTGTAATGTCAAAGTTAGACTCAGTATCGGGACCTTTGTGCACGATGTCATCCCAATGCAGCGCCGTCCAGTGGGTCGCTGGGCGTGTTCTTAACGTGTGACATTACACAGACGATTGGAAACGTTGAATAGAAAGCTTGATTGGCAATCAAAGCAAGATATTCCAGACCCGCCTTCAGGCGTTCTCAAAAAGCTCTCCGCTCCGCGTTGAGCAGCGTATGTAAAGTGTGGCGACATTAATCATGCAAAGGCCTCGGATGCCTTTTCAAGAGCGGGGAAAAGTTCAAATGAATAACCTGGGGGGAGAGAATCCCTCTCCCACCTCGTGCATGCTCGCCGCTGTGGAAGAACCTTCAGAAAAGGGTTCTTTAAGGCACCATATCTGGTTCCACAAAGAACGTTTCAACCCAGGGTTGTTTAAAGAACCATTTCCTTAAATAGTTTGTCAAAGAACCTATAAAGGTGTTTCAAAAAACCTTTTAAAAAATGGTTCTTGAAGGCACCATTTATGGTTCTAAAAATAACCTTTCAAACCTAAATAATTTGTCAAAGAACCTATAAAGGTGTCTCAAAGATCCTTACAAAAATTGTTCTCTAATGCAACATTTGTGGTCCCACAAAGAACCTTTCAAACCACGGTTCTTTAAAGAACCATGTCCTCTAATGGTTCTTCAAAGAACCTATAAAGGTGTCTCAAAGAACTTTAAAAAATGGTTCTTTAAGGCACCATTTCTGGATCCACAAAGAACCTTTCAAACTAGGGTTCTTTAAAGAACCATGTCCTCTAATGGTTCTTCAAAGAACCTATAAAGGTGTCTCAAAGAACTTTAAAAAATGGTTCTTTAAGGCACCATTTCTGGATCCACAAAGAACCTTTCAAACTAGGGTACTTTAAAGAACCGTTTCCTTAAAGAGTCCTTCATAGAACCTATGAAGGCGCCTCGAACGAAAATATGGTTTTCAGTCGGTTGACGGTTCTTCGCAGAACCACACAGCCTTTTAAAGAACCATTTAATAACCATTAGCGTTCTGTGTGTTAGCCCCGAAATGAAGGCAGAGATAGGAGCAGTTGAGGCCAGTCCTCATTTGAATAGGATGGATGAACTGACAGAGAGCAGCCTCAGCACCGAGGCGATGAGGGGAGGAGACAAGGGAGGAGGAAACAACAGAGGGGAACTACGAGAAGGAAGAAAAAAAAGAGGAAGGAATCAGTATCGAACTAGCTTATTGGTTGTCATCGATCAGCAGACTCGTCTTAGAAAGAAAGGAAGACGGTACGGTGAGAATAAAACAAAGCACACATCCCATTCTTGCAATTTACATAATTTCCATGACTTCACGGGGCAGTGTGTACAAACCACCGAGGCAATCTGACAAAGAGAGAGGACATTACACGCATAGAGCCAGCTGCCATTTACGTGAGTGTGTGTGTGAGTGAGTGTGTGTGTGTGTGTGTGTGTGTGTCAGAGTGAAAGGCCAGCTTTGCCTCAGCGCCAGAGAACTCCAGATGCAACCTCACACAAATGTCACCCGTCAGCACAGAATAACTTGCCGACCAAAGATCTCACCACCCCAACGACTTTTTAACTTTTTTTCTCTCCTTTCCGATCGGCGACTCTTCAGACGACGTGCACGTCTCTCGTCGCCATTTGAATACCTTTGAGAACCCCGACATCGGCACGTTGTCGTCAAACACGGCACCGCTTGGTCGTTAGCTCTGAGCTTCACGAGGACCTCCGGTGGCAGAGTGTAAAGAGCAGGAAACAGTCCTCATGAGGAAGGCAGACGGGTCGGGAAGAGGAGGGACTCTCACCCAAGAGACGGGACTCTAACCCAGGAGACGGGACTCTCGCCCAGGAGACGGGACTCTCACCCAAGAGACGGGACTCTAACCCAGGAGACGGGACTCTCGCCCAAGAGACGGGACTCTAACCCAGGAGACGGGACTCTAGCCCAGGAGACGGGACTCTCACCAGGAGACGGGACTCTCGCCCAAGAGACGGGACTCTAACCCAGGAGACGGGACTCTCGCCCAAGAGACGGGACTCTCGCCCAGGAGACGGGACTCTCACCCAAGAGACGGGACTCTAACCCAGGAGACGGGACTCTCGCCTAAGAGACGGGACTCTAACCCAGGAGACGGGACTCTCGCCCAAGAGACGGGACTCTAACCCAGGAGACGGGACTCTCGCCCAAGAGACGGGACTCTAACCCAGGAGACGGGACTCTCACCCAAGAGACGGGACTCTAACCCAGGAGACGGGACTCTCGCCCAAGAGACGGGACTCTAACCCAGGAGACGGGACTCTAACCCAGGAGACGGGACTCTCGCCAGGAGACGGGACTCTCGCCCAAGAGACGGGACTCTAACCCAGGAGACGGGACTCTCGCCCAAGAGACGGGACTCTCGCCCAGGAGACGGGACTCTCACCCAAGAGACGGGACTCTAACCCAGGAGACGGGACTCTCGCCTAAGAGACGGGACTCTAACCCAGGAGACGGGACTCTCGCCCAAGAGACGGGACTCTAACCCAGGAGACGGGACTCTCGCCCAAGAGACGGGACTCTAACCCAGGAGACGGGACTCTCGCCCAAGAGACGGGACTCTAACCCAGGAGACGGGACTCTCGCCCCGGAGACGGAACTCTCGCCCAGGAGACGGGACTCTCGCCCAAGAGACGGGACTCTAACCCAGGAGACGGGACTCTAACCCAGGAGACGGGACTCTCGCCCAAGAGACGGGACTCTCGCCCAGAGACGGGACTCTCGCCCAAGAGACGAGACTCTGACCCAGGAGACGGGACTCTAACCCAGGAGACGGGACTCTCGCCCAAGAGACGGGACTCTCGCCAGGAGACGGGACTCTCGCCCAAGAGACGGGACTCTAACCCAGGAGACGGGACTCTCGCCCAAGAGACGGGACTCTAACCCAGGAGACGGGACTCTCGCCCCGGAGACGGAACTCTCGCCAGGAGACGGGACTCTCACCCAGGAGACGGGACTCTAACCCAGGAGACGGGACTCTCACCCAGGAGACGGGACTCTCGCCCAAGAGACGGGACTCTCGCCCAGAGACGGGACTCTCGCCCAAGAGACGAAACTCTAACCCAGGAGACGGGACTCTCGCCCAAGAGACGGGACTCTAACCCAGGAGACGGGACTCTCGCCCAAGAGACGGGACTCTCACCCAGGAGACGGGACTCTCACCCAAGAGACGAGACTCTCGCCAGGAGACGGGACTCTCGCCCAAGAGACGAGACTCTCGCCAGGAGACGGGACTCTCGCCCAAGAGACGGGACTCTAACCCAGGAGACGGGACTCTCGCCCAAGAGACGGGACTCTCACCCAAGAGACGGGACTCTAACCCAGGAGACGGGACTCTAACCCAGGAGACGGGACTCTCACCCAAGAGACGGGACTCTCGCCAGGAGACGGGACTCTCGCCCAAGAGACGGGACTCTAACCCAGGAGACGGGACTCTCGCCCAAGAGACGGGACTCTCGCCAGGAGACGGGACTCTCGCCCAGGAGATGTTCTCCAAATAGCTTATTTTATTCGTTTTTAGTCGTTTTTCACAAGTATCCACACGCTATAAATAATCCGGCGCAAATTAATCTCAAGTGTTATTGTTCGTGTTGTTGTTTCCTCCCAGTGTCACACAGAGGACACTTCAGTGAACTGCTGGTTTAATGCCTCGTGGAGCCGTACTGTGGTGGTGTTTGGGGGGGGGGGACAACAACACACATCTTAAATTAGATTCTTCTCTCATGTGCTCTCTGTGGTGAATATAGATTTTTAGGAATTCAGAAAAAGAGATGATGATAAACAACGAGAATGAATAACAAGAATAAAATATTGGTAAACAAACTGAAGGGATGGAGGAGAAGTTGAAACTGATTGTAGAGATCAAACAAGAAACATTTGATAAAGGTTGACTCAGCTAATCTTTGGCTTCACATCCTCACTTAAAACCTTCCTACTTTACATTTACGTCTTCCAGTAAGATGCTTGTTCATGAATGAATGATAATATCTTATTGTTGTTAATCTATATTTACGAAGTGAAATCACGTCTTCTCCACCTTCCTTCAAAAACACTGAAGCAACACCCTAATCCCCCACCAGCTCTCCGATCTCCATCAATGTCCTTTTTTTTAATTTCCTTTTTCTTCATCACAGCTGTCAGAAATGTGCCGATCGCTTCCATTTCAAACTTTTAATTGTATAACTGCCGCGTAGCCAGACCTGCCACATTGCTGAGATTTTGGTGGCGTTGCCTGTGATGACACTGTCACGCATAATGTCGTTCCACATGGCGTGCGGATCTCCATCGCCCTGCACACTGCCGCCGTCATGGCGTCTCCCCTGTCTCTCCTTCCTCTCGTCACCGGGATAAAAATAAGACTGTGACCGGATGTTCTGCTCATCGGAGTCGTCTCCTGTTGACGAACCGGTGACTCGCACGCGATTAGTCATCGCCGCGCTAATGACTAAGCTCCGAGGACTTCCTCCCATCGAGCCCGATGCGGACGGAGGCTTTTTCAGGCGAGGAAGAGGACGGGGGGGAAAAGCGAAATGACTCGAGGCGTTTCGCCGCTACGCGACAACACCTGTGTTTATTTATCGCGCGGCGGCCGTTCGTCAATCTCTATTAATGTTGGATCCTCTCGGGCGCCGTGAGTGGCGGTGCGCCGCAGAAACAAAAGGCCGACGTCAGGAGCTTTGATAGAAGTCGGCCATGTGGAGCCTCAAGGGGGGGGAGGGGCGGGTCCAGAGGATTCCAATGCCTTTCACTTCCAGCCAGTAAATCGACACAAAAAAAAAATATTTAAATATGGTAAATCCACTAATCGGCCACCCACCCACTCACTGACCCCCATTACCTTAGCAAAAAGACTGGTCTCTCAGAGATAAGGAAATAATATATTTTGATGGGCTATTATTGAGTGCACAATGAGGCAGTGACAGGTCCTCAATGTCCTGAATGAGCCGGGTGCGATATCAATACCCACAGTGGATGGATTCGCTAAAAAAAAAAACTATTACACAAAATATGTGTAATCCTCCAGAAAACCCAATGGGCACATATCTCGGCAGGGAGCGGAGTCGGAGCGGGCTTTTTTTGTTGTTGGTGTGATCCTCCGAGCCCCTCCGGGCCTGTTTAGACGGATGATGGAAGGGTGCTCCCAGGGGTGCACTCCCAGGCCTGCTTCTCATTCTCCACATGCGCCTCATCCAGCGTGACGGCGTGCATGAGCATGACATTCTGGTCAAGGCGGTTATAGTCGGAAAACTCAGCCCGGCCCACACGGCCGGCTCCCAGAATCCTCCATCATGAGGCGTGATTTAGAGATAACATTGATTCAGCTGACGCACAAGAAATTATTATCACTCAAAAAACTAGATGATATTTACACGCATTATGTAGTATATGTAATACATACGGTAATGTAAATTAATTACATAATAATAACTAGAACGGGCACTCAGTAGAGCGCATACCTTCTCATATCACACGATTGAGTATTGAATTATGAACATTTTGGCATTAGTTGCAGCCAATTGAATTGACTGCGCTATGGTAAAAAGAAGATTTTGATCTTTTCATGACCTTGACCTTTGACCTGATCAATCCCAAAATCTAATCAAATGTTCCCCGGATAATAAGCAATCATCCCACCCAATTTCAAGTGATTCGGTTTAATACTTTTTTACTTATACGAATAACACGCACGCATACAAATACACAGCGATCAAAACATTACCTTCCTCATTTTCAATGCAAAGGTAATAATCGCTTTAATTTATAAAGCGCTTATTATGGTACTTTAAAGGCACTTTACATGTTACATTCATACAGCGTAGACGTAGCTATGCGGAGCAATGCAGGGTTAAGCGTCTTGCTCAAGGACACATCGATAAGGGTGGGGATTGAACCGCCAACCCCCTGATTGGAAGATGGACCTGCTAACCGCTATAGTCGCCCTGGAAATTTTTATTAAGCACAGACGGATGACATTCAAATAACCATCAAAAAAGTAAAAAGTATGAAGCTAAAATCTCATTTTAAAAAGCAGTTAACGTAATCATTGAACCGTGAAACCATCCAAAAAAAGGTAATCCGACATGTGTTGTTTATGTAATACACACTATGCTGTAAATTAATTAAATTAGCATGACTACAGACACGTGGCATTCAAATAACCAGAACATTCTATTGAAAAAGGTGTATATTTATAAAAAGGTAGAATTTTTAAGGATAAAAACATAAAAAATGTATGTTGCATATATGTTTGAACCTGATTTAATAAGATGATGATGCTCTGGTGTGAATACGAGCGCACACTTTCCAACGTATATGTTAAGCCACGTCTTCACAATACGAGCAGATGTTTACGAATTTAGCCGACGTGTGAAAACTCAGAAACCACTGAAACGACATAAACTATTAGAGCATTAAACTCATTAATAAACAATTTAAAAGGAGAATGTTCGGACTGCAGGAACACAGAAGGATCGCAGGACGGATACTGAGACGACAAAATTAAAAATGTTCATTTATTAGAACATTAAACCCAACAATAAACTACAATACAATGTTTGGTCTGCACGAAAACAAAAGATTCACAGGATAAAAAAGCCCCAAAAGTAAATCCGACGTGTGAGAAACCAGTCAGGAGAAAATCCGAGGGAAGAATTGAGCTTTCCTCCGCCGTGTCGGGTCGCCATCACGCCAAACATTCATCATCATTAGCGCCGTGAGCAGCGGACGCCAGAGCGCCGCATCCAATGTGTCTGGGCGGCTCCATCAGCACCGCGGGACCCGAGGCATCCTCCTCTCCCTGGACCACCTCGCCTTCCTCCATCTGTTCCACTGCCTCCACCCGTCCTGTGGGCCTGGGAACCAAACCCCTGTTCAGATTCTGGGTTTTATTTGTCTGTGGTTTATTTCTATTAATAGTGAAAAGATTCATCCACCAGGATGTCTCGGGCTCAGGATTCGATGAATTTAACTTGAAACATATTATTTTTTAAATATCTATTTCAACAGGACTGTGCCATGTACATGGGGGGCACCAGGAAGTCCAAATATTGATCAGTATTCTTCTTTAATCATTGATAAAAAGTTGGTCACGGGTACTCATAGAGAGGAGAACTTAGCTGCTTATCTGGACCCCTTCACAAAGACAATGGAGGCCTGTTTCTGGACAAGACGAGGCAGTGCCCCTCTCTTAATGAGACAGTGTTCCTCTCTTAAAGAGACAGCGCTCCTCTCTTAAAGAGACAGTGCCCGTCTCTTAAAGAGACTGCGCTCCTCTCTTAATGAGACAGTGTTCCTCTCTTAAAGAGACTGCACTCCTCTCTTAAAGAGACTGCTCTCCTCTGTTTAAGAGACAGTGCCCGTCTCTTAAAGAGACAGTGCCCGTCTCTTAAAGAGACTGCGCTCCTCTCTTAAAGAGACAGCGCTCCTCTCTTAAAGAGACAGTGCCCGTCTCTTAAAGAGACTGCGCTCCTCTCTTAATGAGACAGTGTTCCTCTCTTAAAGAGACTGCACTCCTCTCTTAAAGAGACTGCTCTCCTCTGTTTAAGAGACAGTGCCCGTCTCTTAAAGAGACAGTGCCCGTCTCTTAAAGACACTGCGCTCCTCTCTTAAAGAGACAGCACTCCTCTCATAAAGAGACAGTGCCCGTCTCTTAAAGAGACTGCGCTCCTCTCTTAAAGAGACAGCACTCCTCTCTTAAAGAGACAGTGCCCGTCTCTTAAAGAGACTGCGCTCCTCTCTTAAAGAGACAGCACTCCTCTCTTAAAGAGACAGCGCGCCTCTCTTAAAGAGACAGCGCGCCTCTCTTAAAGAGACACCCCTCTTTTAAAGAGACTGCGCTCCTCTCTTAAAGAGACAGCACTCCTCTCTTAAAGAGACAGTGCCCGTCTCTTAAAGAGACAGTGCCCGTCTCTTAAAGAGACTGCGCTCCTCTCTTAAAGAGACAGCACTCCTCTCTTAAAGAGACAGTGCCCGTCTCTTAAAGAGACTGCGCTCCTCTCTTAAAGAGACAGCACTCCTCTCTTAAAGAGACAGCGCGCCTCTCTTAAAGAGACAGTGCCCGTCTCTTAAAGAGACTGCGCTCCTCTCTTAAAGAGACTGCACTCCTCTCTTAAAGAGACTGCTCTCCTCTGTTAAAGAGACAGCGCGCCTCTCTTAAAGAGACACCCCTCTTTTAAAGAGACTGTGCTTTTCTCTTAAAGAGACAGTGCTCACTTCCAAAAGGGACAACAAGCTCCCTATGTGACATAACATATTTCAGGGTGCTACGCCAGCTCGCCCCCAAAAAACTCTCCCTCATTACAACTTTTCTGAGAGTTAGTAACAGACACTCCCCTGAACTCCTAAAAGTGAGTCATTGGCAGCTTCAAATGACAATTTGGTTGGCTTAAAGCCAATTCAAGATGGCGGGTGCGAGTTTCCTGGTTCAAGACCGTAAAGTCGCCTTTAACATAAAACGTTATCTTGCCTTCCGAATATAGTCTTTTAATTACTATCTTTAAACAATAAAATCTCATTAATTTTCATGAATCATACAGTTTATTGTTGCATGTGTCATCAAAAACAGTGACTTTCTCATCTTATTTTATTCATCTTAATATTTTTCATAATATTCTCTATTAATTATTCTAACTTTCTTAATGCATTGTACTGTAAACATATACTTCCCTTATCTACATGTGCAAATCAAAATAACACAGCTAATTACAACTCTACAGTTTTTTTTATGCATGTATGCATTAAACTCTACATTAAGATACCAGTATTGGGGTGTTTCTTCCATGTCGTACAACCTTGTAACTGATATTTCATTAGTTGCATTTATGAAACTACAACTTTAAAGTGATTACTTTGGGTTATGTGTGATCCATGTTATTTTGATTGTATTTTTTAAAAGGCAAGCAGATATCTGCATGGCCTCCCGTATGGAGCGGCCTGATGAAGGTAGCGCTCCCGATCAATTAAAAAGAAACGCGGCCAGCGATCCATCATCGTTCATAAAACACGGCACGTCGTGAAATGGTGTGCATGCAATTTTCATTAAATGCTGTGTATATCAGCACTTTTGTAGCACGCGTTAAAATAACTGCTGCGTGTGTGTGTGTGTGGGGGGGGGGGGGGAGTGTTGGTGTGTTTGTGGTCTTTTTGTAAGTCATGCTAGGTGTCAATAATCTTTTGCTTCAGATTATTGAACAACCTTCTAACATATTTATAAATAATATTATATATTTATATATAAATATATATTCATTATATATAATGTGGAGGCTATATAGACATAATATAATCATTATGTATAATGGGGAGGCTATATATATATATATATATATATATATATATATATATATATAGATGTGCATGTTTTTTTACTTATGACCCTGCATATATATATATATATATATATATATATATATATATATATATATGTTATCTCTTAACATTTAGCTTTACTTGAGGATAAAAGAGGATAGCTAAAAACAAAAGGATTTAAAATTATTATATATATATATATTTAAATAAAACAATCATTATACATAATGGGGAGGCTAAATATAGATAGATGTGCATGGTGTTTTACTTATGACTGCATATATATAATATATATATATATATATATATATATATAATATATATTTATATTTATAAATAGAATAATCATTATATACAATGGGGAGGCTATATATAATATATATTTATAAACAAAATAATCATTATATATAATGGGGAGGCTATATATATAATATATATTTATAAATAAAATAATCATTATATACAATGGGGAGGCTATATATATATATATATATATATATATATATATATATATATATATATATATATATATATATATATATTTATGTATGTGTTCCTGCTTGGCGTATTTTTATCGATTACAGCTGTGGAGAGTGAGAGGGGAGTCCCCTCCCTCCGCAGACTGGAGATGTGCATCCCGTGTTACTCGTGACAGTTTGCATCGGCTTGGTGGTTAAAGTGCCCAGAGGTCTCATTTTAGGGCCACAGTGGGAACGCACCGGGAGTTATAGTCTGACAGTAATGAGTCATTCATAATTATTGAAAAGGATTTATCCCGCTTCAGAAATACACCGTAGAGAGTGCTGTAGCATATTTATTGAAGGTTTCAAGGACAACGTTCACAATTATAAGGGAAAGATGTTAAGTATTTCCCTTAAATTAGTTCCTTTGGGAAACCACACATCCGGGGATTGTGCTGCAGACAAATATTTGCGGCATATACAACGATCAAGATGTAAAACCAGCGTCTGCTAATGCAAAATGTTAAAGTACCGTTACCACTAATATTAATACTACGTTATACAAATATGATTGTCACATTTATGATTAATTTGATGTTATCTTCATTGAAAATAACTTTTTTTCTGTGTAATAAGGACATTTCAAAGTGACCCCAAACCTGTGAACGGCAGTGTGTGTGTATATAAAGCTCACATTTGTCGTGCAGCTGTGAAACAGAAGTGTAGAAAATTAAAGGATCCGGTGGGTTGAGGCAGAAAAGATGCAGCTGAGCGAATGATCCGGCTGAGGTGATGCTAACGAGCTTCAGGCTGAACACTTTGAACAGGAGCCCAGAGAAGGAAACACACACACACACACACACACACACACACACACCTCTGGCTCCACGCCGGCCTGTTGACGGAGCCCAGTTGATGTGATTCGATGGTGCAGCTGCAGCGCCCACACCGTCCTGGACAAACACCACCCTGATCCCTGCCAGCCTCTTCTTCCTCACACACACTGCACACGAGAAGACAGATAAACACGCCCGGAGCTTCAGGAAGGGCCGACTGTCACCCCCACGATTTACTTCCACTCACTCCCCTGCACAACACTTAACTCTTAACTTAAATACACTTAAATACACGTAACTTCACTCTAAATACACTTTGAATACACGTAACCCTTCACTTTAAATACAATTAAATACATGTAACTTCACTTTAAATACACTTAAATACATGTAGCTCTTCACTTTAAATACACTTTTAATACACTTATATAAACTTAACTATTCACTTTAAATGCACGCAACTCTTCACTTTAAATACACTTTGAATACACGTAACCATTCACTTTAAATACAATTAAATACACTTAAATACACCTAACTCTTCACTTTAAATGAACTTAAATACATGTAACTGTTAATCTTAAATATATGTAACTCTTCACTTGAAATAAACTTAAATACACGTAACTCATAATCTTAAATATATGTAACTCTTCACTTAAAATACACGTAACGCTTCACTTTAAATACATTTAAATACACATAACTCTTTAATTTAAATACATGTAACCCTTCACTTTAAATACACTTAGATACACGTACCGCTTCACTTTAAATACATTTAAATACACATAACTCTTTAATTTAAATACATGTAACTCTTTACTTTGAATACACCTTAATAAACATAACTCTTTAATTTAAATACATGTAACTCGTCACTTTAAATACACTTAGATACACGTACCGCTTCACTTTGAATACACTCGTCACTCTAAACTAACTTCCACTGGTTAAAGTTCTGAAGCTTGCCCGTTTGTGCACTTTATATTTATCTTTATATTTATATTCTTAATTCTCGCACTGTGTTGATTGTCGATTGTCGTTCCCCCCGCTGTGACGAACACCGTGCTCCTGAAACATGAATGGCAATAAGATTCTGATTCTGAGGACGACAAACACAACGTTGCGTCTCTTCAGGGTGCAGATGGAGCGTTCCCCTCCGGCTCACGCGCTCTCCAAGGGGCGGATGTGACGCAGGAAGTGGACGCCTTCAGGTCTTCATGGGGATTATCAGGCCATTAACAAGTCCCACCACAGGTCCTGGAGTATATGTATCATTAGGATTAGCTGGGATTGCTCCCGCCTCGTACGCCCCGTACCGTCATTGTGTTTTTCGCTGAGCGTCTTCGGCCCCGGGGGAGCCGAGGCTCTGGTCCCCCGCCAACATCTGCATCCTATGATGCATCGTAGCTATGATGCATACAGGCCAGTGCTTTGTTGTCTAACTCCTTAATAACGACCCTTGTGTGTGTGCGTTCGAGAGATATCGGGGATTTGACCATCAGCGTGTTGAATCGTCTACCCCCAGGGGCGTGAGTAGGATTTAAAGAAAGGGGGGGGCTAAGCCCCAAAGGGAGCTGCATGTCAGGCAGAGTCGGAAATACAGGAGGGCAAAACTGCTCCGAAGAAATACAATGTTGCCCCTGATATCACGAGGAGAGGGGCAACAAATGCCCCCATCATTTTCTCTAATTATTATGATAATTTCATACCTTTTTGTTTTGCTTATATATATAATTTTGAATTAAAAAAAGTTAGAATTGTTAATAGTTGTTAAAACAATTAATAACAATAAATAACCACGAAGAAATAAGAATACAATTTCATATGATCGCTTGATTTACGTTTTTTTGTTTATTTAAAAAATCTAAACATTTTGAATCTGTAGACTACTGCCTAATAGTCTTATTATTGCCTATTAGTCTTATTTTTGCCATTTCTATGACAATTGCTCATATGCTGTAAGCCTAAATAAGTATTTTATTTTTTATTTTTGAACAAAGGTTAAATGTTATTTCACAAGTTTCAGGGACCCCAATTCCTTTTTAAATGCCCCTGGATGTCAGGCAGTGGGGGCCGTGTCCATGTAACAAACAATAGTTTAATTCAATGACGTCACACACAAAAAATAGCCATTAATGCTATATTATTTAGGGGGGGCCTGAAATAGGCCTAGCGACACCCCTGGTTTACCCTAACCCCCTTCTCCTGTTTCTCTCCCCAGATCTTCCACATGACCTATGACCTGGCCAGCGCCATGGTGAGGATCGTGAACCTGATCGGCATGATGCTGCTGCTGTGCCACTGGGACGGCTGCCTGCAGTTCCTGGTGCCCATGCTGCAGGACTTCCCCCCCGACTGCTGGGTGTCCAAAAACAAGATGGTGGTGAGCGCTTCTGACGCCCCCGTCTTGTCTTATCGCTCATTTTTAGTAGTTATAGTTTTAAAAAAAAAGTTGCATCCTGGGAAAAGATTGCCTCGCATATCTGTAATTTTAAGCTCTTAAATTAAATTAAATTAAATATATTTGTAATGGCCGTTTGTCTAACAATTCAAAAACAAACATAAATCAAATTGCCACTGACGCCTCATGAGTTTGTTTCGCAGCCAAAAGAAAGTTTTGTACAATCAGGATTCTGTTATTCTGATCATTTATTTACCTAAAACAAACAAACAAACAAAAGAACAAAGGAACTCCTAATGCTGGTAAACAACCCAGGTGCATGCTGGTCCTGTACCTGCCTACATATAACCACATAGTGTTACCTAACAAGTGAAGAATCAAAAGACTAAATATATCTAAACAACAACAACAACAACAACAACAACAACATAAATTAATCAAACTAAACTAAAAACTATCACAAGAAAATCGTATTCTAATATCAAAACATTAATTGATCTGAATGATTAAACAACTTGTCAATAAAATAACTACAAACTAATATTAAATACATAGCCCCAACAATATGTATCTTCTACATTTGCGCACATTCATTCAATTTGTTTATTATTTTTATTTATTTATCCGGAACTCCCAACATCATCCACAGTGAGAGATATTGATTTTCTGAAGGACATATATTGGTTGAATATTAAGACTTTATAATTTATCTTTATTTTCAAACAGCTGCTGTCGAGTTATCTTTTCTGCTTGTCGAAGCAGACTGAGTCACACCTGATGCGTGACTCTGATTCGCTCGCAGCTGATTGGCTCTCCTGCTGAATTAGCATAATGTATCAGTTATTGTCAGGTTTATGTGGCGAGGAATGTGATTGATCTTTTTATTACAGCCCAACAACAAATCAACATATATGTAACTCTTATGGTCCCTATGTCTGATGGCTTATCAATTTAATTCAATATAAGGGCCAATTGAAATTTAAAGTGCATTGGCAACTATTTAGTATCCATACAATGATCACAGCTAGTCTGTCCCATATGAGGAAGATACATCATTTTATTTTCATTCTTTGTATTTTTATATTTATGAAACATGCTGACATTCCCCAAAACATTTTTACTCACTTTTTAAAATTAAATTATTTTTTTAACAACATCAAAATTATTTCACGGTCACTTTCTTTGTAAAAGTTCCAGTCGTATGTCTTGGCACACGTGATATTCAGGTGTACAGTGTACACAACACACAAATAATAACAAACATCAGATGGTGCTCACAAAAAAAGAAGAGGGTAAGAAAGGAATAGATTGCAAAAGACATTACTAATGTACTTATTACATTAATAACACTTTTCTACGCGGAAAAATGCTGAGATTAAAAACCGTGCCGACAAATTGAAGGAAGCCGACATCGAGCTCCACACAAAGCGTCACTGGCCGTGGGCCCGGCTCTCCGTGCCACATCTGAGGTCACATGACTAGCTCCATCGCTCAAAGGTATGATGCATTCGCGTCGTGCATCATACCCCCCCCCCCCCCCCCGACATGCTCCTCTGTTACATCTCATCACCGTCCCTCCAGATGTCACGCACATTATGTAACTTGTTTTTTATACCTGTTGGGTGCGCAGTCAGGTGAGGTGAGTGACCCTGTGACCTCCTAACTGACCTCCAGTTATACGGATTAAAACAAAAGGCCTTCGGAGTCTGTGTTGCATAAGATGACACACGATGCGTGACCGTACTGGAATCCATGTTAATTGGATTATTTCTATTCCCTTCTTCACAATGAGTTCAATACGTATACAGCCAAGTTGTAAGAGGATTATATTAAGTGACATGAGGCTGAGCTGTCAGGCAGCGTAATGTATATGATCATTAAAACATGGATGTTGGTTTTATTTATATTTATATATATATTTATATACATGTGTATATATATATATATATATATATATATATATATTTATTTTTTATATATATATTTATATAAATATATATATTTATATGTATAAATAAATACTTTTTTATTTATATAAATATATTTATTTATTTATATACATATGTATATATATGTATCTTTAAAAAATATATATATATATATAATTAAATAAATATATCTATACATTTACATGAATACATATATATTTATATATATATACATTTATATAAATAGACATATATATATACAGTATATATATTTATATAAATATATATAATTTTAAATAAAATAAAATACACTGAGTTTAAAGTCCTGTGTGAGGGACGTCGCCTCATTCCCATTAACATGGACCTTGTGTTGTTTCCCACAGTAAACACGGTGTAATTAATTGTATTAAAGTAGAAGAAACGCTCTCCATGTGGAGGGAATAACAAATATATCTTGAATGGATCCAGAGCACCTCTCACATCACCCGAGACACGAAGAGTTCGTAATGTCTCTGTCCGCTCGGCTCTGATCAAAATCATTAGGAGACACATTTATTTTGGTCTTCTTTTTACAGGAGCTGTCCCGGGATGTTGCCGGGTCATCGCTCCTTTACCTTTTCAGGAGGGCGCTAATAAAATAAATATCTTTCTCTCTCTCTCTCGCCACTTTTCTGTTGTGGAAATGAGTTTTAAAGCAATTTGGACACATGGTGAGAGTTGATATTGATTTTACCGTGAACTACTACCGGGATCTAAAAGGAAGAAAAGGGTACAATGTATCTACAGATGAGAAAACTCAAAAGATGAATCACTTTTATTTCTTTAAATAGCTGACCTACTTTCTGCCATGCAAACCTCCGCCCGGTCTCGGGGGGCTCAGTTTTAGGCTCTTGCCCAAAATGTCTGCCGATGTAAAAGTGTCTCCCGCCGCCAGCTGCTCTGTGTTGAGGTCTGAAGTGGACGTCTGCCATTAGCTGGGTCCTCACAGATTCAGTTCACTTTATTTTGTATAGCCCAATATCACAAATTACAAACTCCCCTCAGAGGGCTTTACAATCTGTACACATAGGACATCCCTGACCTTTGACCTTTCACATCGGATCAGGAACAACTCCCCAAGAAATAGAAAAAAATCTTTCATGGTAAAAAGAAAAGAGGTAAGAACCTCTCCGGGAAGCAAGAGAGGAGGATCCCTCTCCAGGATGGACAGAACAATAGAGTGTGTGTGTGTGTGTGTGTGTGTGTGTGTGTGTGTGTGTGTGTGTGTGTGTGTGACTTTAGTTGGTCATTGACCTTTAATGTTTCATTAACACCATTATGGGTGAGAGTAGGGGGGAGATAATGAGTGATTGAGAGATAGTGAGAGAGATAGTGTGAGTGAGTCAGAGATAGTCAGTGAGAGTGAGAGAGAGAGAGAGATAGTGAAAGAGACAATGAGAGAGAGTGAATGAGTCAGAGAGAGAGATAGTGAGTCAGAGAGATAGTGATAGAGAGTGAGTGAGTCAGAGAGAGAGAGACAGAGAGGGAGAGAGAGAGAGAGATAGTGAGATAGATAGTGATAGAGAGTGAGTGGGTCAGAGATAGAGGGAGAGAGAGATAGTGAGTCAGAGAGAGAGAGACAGAAAGAGACAGTGAGAGAGTGTGTGAGAGAGAGTGAGAGAGACAGTGAGAGAGAGTGTGAGTGTGAGAGAGAGGGAGAGAGAGAGAGAGATAGTGAGTCAGAGAGAGAGACAGTGAGAGAGAGAGAGAGAGACAGTGAGAGAGTGTGTGAGAGAGAGTGAGAGAGACAGTGAGAGAGAGTGTGAGTGTGAGAGAGAGGGAGAGAGAGACAGAGAGGGAGAGAGAGAGAGATAGTGAGTCAGAGAGAGAGACAGTGAGAGAGAGAGAGAGAGAGAGAGACAGTGAGAGAGTGTGTGAGAGACAGAGAGAGAGAGACAGTGAGAGAGAGAGAGACGGTGAGAGAGTGTGTGAGAGAGAGTGAGAGAGAGACAGTGAGAGAGAGAGAGATCCCGTCTTCTCACCCTGCCCCTCTCCCCCTCCAGAACGACCCGTGGGGTCAGCAGTACTCCTACGCGCTGTTCAAGGCCATGAGCCACATGCTGTGCATCGGCTACGGCATGTACCCCCCGGTGGGCATGACGGACGTGTGGCTCACCATCCTCAGCATGATCGTGGGCGCCACCTGCTACGCCATGTTCGTGGGCCACGCCACGGCGCTCATCCAGTCGCTGGACTCCTCCAGGCGGCAGTACCAGGAGAAGGTGAGTGGGACCGCGCTGAGGGGCGGGGCGGGGGGGGGGGGCTCTGTTTGTTTTGTGGAGAGGATGGAGGAGGTGGAGGAGGAGGTAGAGATTGAGGTGGGGGGTGAAGGAGGAGGACATGCAGGTGGGTTTAGAGGATGTAGAGGTAGGGTGGAGGAGGTGGAGGAGGAGGTAGATGTGAAGGTGGAGGAGGAAGAGGTGGAGATGGAGGTGGGGGTGAAGGAGGGGGAGGTTGAGGTGGATGTAGAGGAGGTGGAGTTAGGGGTGGAGGAGAAGGTAAAGGTGGAGGTGGAGGTGAGGCGACATGTCGAGTCATCCATTGTCTGAAAGCTTTGTCTTTTTTTATCTTTTATCTTCTTTTTTTCATCTTACACATTACCCAACAACAAATAAACAACAACAAATAAACAAAAAACGACAACGGCAAAACAAACAGACGAGGACAGAACAACACGGACATGAATCATCATCAACCTAATATAACTATTGTATTTATATCATTATTACCACCATTCTATTTTCAACGTCTTATTATTTCTCATTCTGTCTTTTAATGCAGCCGGTCACCCAAACAGTGAATGTTGTTGTTGTTGTTGTTGTTGTTGTTGTTGTTGTTGTTGTTGTTGTTTGTCTGGGTGTCCTCCAGAAAGAGAAAACGATCATCCTCTGAACCGTTCCGAGAGTCACCGCCCCTGTCGACGTAGAGAAGTCGGATTATATTTTTAAAATGTTTAATTGTCTCGATGTCTCCGTCGCTGGAGAACTTTGATGCGGTAGAGAACTTCATCCCGTGACTCTTCATCACGTGACTCTTCATCCCGTGACTCTTCATCACGTGACTCTTCATCCCCGGCGAGTTCCAAGTGCGAGTCACACTTCATCCAACGTGCTTCGTGTCGACGTGTTTGGATTCGACTGCGAGGAAGATAATTAGTTCTGAAGCAAATTGCAGCAATAAAGTGCTAAAAAGTTTATTTTGTACCTTTATCGCATTTCGGCTGACGCAGTGCGGCGTCTTTGTCTCACTGTGAGGGAAGAAGAACGACTTCATCTTCTTCAACAAACACAGAAAGCACTGATAGAGAGAGAGAGAGAGAGAGAGAGAGAGAGAGAGATATTAGAGCACTCTGAGAGTTTTTAATCTGCGACGAGCGGAGCCACAGATTATCTGATGTAACGGGCGTTACGACATCTTCAGAAGGAGCAAAGGGGGCGTACGTTTAAATAAAATATACATCGTTCTCCGGCAGATTCTCACCAGCTAAAAACGGTAAAATGTGTCCTTCAATGTCGAGTGTTTTTAAAACAGAAACGACCAATATCCAAGAACCAGAACTTGTCCATGAAATCATGATTCTTCATCATCATCATCATCATCATCATCATCATCCTCCTCCTCCTCCTCCTCCTCCTCCACCCCCTCCTTCTCATCATCATCCTCCTCATCATCCTCCTCCTCCCCTCATCAGCATCCTCATCCTCAGCATCCTCCTCCTCCCCCTCTTCCTCCTCCTCATCATTATCATCCTCATCCTCCTCCTCCCCTCATCAGCATCCTCATCCTCATCCTCCTCCTCCTCATCCTCATCCTCCTCCTCCTCCCCTCATCAGCATCCTCAGCATCCTCCTCCTCCTCCTCCTCCTCATCCTCCTCCTCCCCTCATCAGCATCCTCATCCTCAGCATCCTCCTCCTCCTCCCCCTCCTCCTCCCCTCATCAGCATCCTCATCATCATCCTCCACGTCATACTCCCCCTCCTCCTCATCATCATCATCATCATCATCATCATCATCATCATCAGCATCCTCCTCCTCCCCTCATCAGCATCCTCATCCTCCTCCTCATCCTCCTCTTCCTCCCCCTCCTCCTCCCCATATCAGCATCCTCATCATCCTCCACGTCATCCTCCCCCTCCTCATCATCATCATCATCATCATCATCCTCCTCCTCCTCCACCCCCTCCTTCTCATCATCATCCTCCTCCTCCCCTCATCAGCATCCTCATCCTCAGCATCCTCCTCCTCCCCCTCTTCCTCCTCCTCATCATTATCATCCTCATCCTCCTCCTCCCCTCATCAGCATCCTCATCCTCATCCTCCTCCTCCTCATCCTCATCCTCCTCCTCCTCCTCCCATCATCAGCATCCTCAGCATCCTCCTCCTCCTCCTCCTCCTCCTCATCCTCCTCCTCCCCTCATCAGCATCCTCATCCTCAGCATCCTCCTCCTCCTCCCCCTCCTCCTCCCCTCATCAGCATCCTCATCATCATCCTCCACGTCATACTCCCCCTCCTCCTCATCATCATCATCATCATCAGCATCCTCCTCCTCCCCTCATCAGCATCCTCATCCTCCTCCTCATCCTCCTCTTCCTCCCCCTCCTCCTCCCCATATCAGCATCCTCATCATCCTCCACGTCATCCTCCCCCTCCTCCTCCTCCTCATCATCATCATCATCAGCATCATCAGCATCATCCTCCTCCTCCTCCCCTCATCAGCATCCTCCTCCTCCTCCTCATCCTCCTCTTCCTCCCCCTCCTCCCTTATAAACCTGTTTGTTCTCCTCACGGCGGTGCTGTGATGATGGGTTCTGCTCCCCGTAGATTTCTCCCGGCTCTTTTCCCCGTCCGACTCTAACAGCCTAATAATCCGAGCGCTCCGGGAGTCGACCGTCCGCCGGCGCTCCCCGGAGTTTTACAGGAAGCTGTTTTCGCCGAGCGGCCATGACGGGGAACAGCTGTTCTCTCCTCTCTGCTGGGACCACTCGGCCCGGAGAGAGGCGAGCCGGGCGGCGGCGACACGGTGGCCGTCGACCACCGAGTCATCACACACACATATCACACACACACCTGTGATGCCACGCAGTCTCATTACCGAGATGCAGCGGCTCCGTGTGACATCTCAAATATTGTTAATATTAAATATTAAACATTGAATATTCACCTCTTAAAGCAAACATTCATCTCTGAAAGTAACCTACGACGTGATGGAAGGGTGTGTTTACTCTGCAGGTTGGCTTATTGTTAATTCACCATTAATAAAGCATACGCAATAACAGAATAATAATGTGATTACCACAACGGTGCAATAAAATACACAATGATTACATATGTGGTAGATACACTTTAAAAATACACAAAAGACACATCGGGTGAAGTTAGTGACGTTGTGAGACTCTCTGCATTGAAACATTAAGTCCACAACTTTAAAATACCATAATCTTCACACAAAAACCCATATACATCTTTTGATATTTGCATAATGTATGTACTTTAAATAATTGTACATGTGTTCATATTACTCACTCACTTTAATTCTCTTTAAAACCAGAACCACTCATTAAGCACAAAGGGATATTTTGTGTTCTTAGTTTGTCGCGAAGAGGGAAAAAAAGACTTTAAAAATCTCTAAAGTATATTTAACTAAAACCTAATACAATGTCATTTTGCTTCTGCTGATGTGATGGATTACAGACCATGAAGTTTGAGGAATTAAGACCTTTTCACTCGATTACGCTGGTCTCTTCTTCCATTGGCGAGCTTGGATGGATTTCTGTAGTTTAGGCTTTTTTTGTGTTAGTATAAGCCAAATATTCCCAAAGACCCCGTCAGCAACTATACAAAAACTGCATAATCTGCATCTTACCCCTCACTCTGTGAAGCAGCACGCGTTGTGAATCATCCCCATAAGTCACTGGCATGTGTTTTCATAGTTGTGCTTATTACAGAGTAATTACTCAGTAATTACACAGTTATTACACAGGTAAAAAGTGGTTGGCAGTATTGATAAACATGAACATTAGGTACCATGGAGCTGTATTTCAGTTGACCTTCACACCCACGACTTTCACAGTGCACACTTTTGATATTGTGCAAATATCAACAAAAAAAAAATCTTCTTTTTGTTCTTTGAACATTTGGTATTTCAAAGCTGTGAACTTAAAGTTGTAATGCCGAGTGCCTTAATACGTCATTAACTTCTATTTAAGATACTGACTCGTGCCCATTTTTCGATGTATTTATCCACAAATAAGATGTAATAAGCATAAATAAATTAGATGTAAAGCATAAAGCATGGCGCTCTGAAGCCGATGTCCAGGTAACGGTTATATTTAGATGTAACCCCCTCTTACGGAGGGACTTATATGAAGAAAAATACCAATCTATTATTGAGTACAGACGGGAAATAGGAAAGAAAGGAGATGAAGAAGAAGAAGAAGAAGAAGAAGAAGGAAAAAGCTCTTCCCTCGAAGACGGTGGGAAATTATCATCAGAAAGCTTTCGGGTTATAATCTTCTCCTGAATGGGATTCTATTACAATGAGGCGCCGTGTGAAAGATGCCCGGGCTGTCAGGAGCTGCAGCGAGCAGATTTAGACGAGCTCTTAAATGGGAATCGCTGTTACACACAGCGTAGAGACTCCGGCAGTCGGCTTTGAAACGTGGCTCGACGCCGAGATGAGAAAACGCTTTTTTGATTCGTCTCCACCGCGCCAGTCGTTTTGCCGCGTGTGTAAACACGGAGCTGCTGGTGCAGAATATTAAGGTGGAGGCATTTTTTTTCTCCATCTGTTTGCAACTCAATTGGTTGCAGATGCATTCGGCTGCATGTGTTAGATGGGCCCGCGTCGGATGTGAATGGTGCCGTATCGCTATTTATGTTCTCTTTGCTAGTTTAATGAGTTTAATTGCACTGAAATTGATTTTAATTATACATTTTTCTCTCAATTTCTTTTAAATTCAACATGAATCTATATAATGGTAAAATGATGAAAATGTTTGATCTTTAACGTAGACTGTCCAATATCCCCAAAGATATTTGATTTATAATGACAATAAACAGATGAATCTCTGAATCCATCATTTTTTTAAAGTAAGTAAGTTAAGGATATTTATTGTTGCATGATGATGGCGAGTACAGCAGCAACAGATAAAAACACGTATAAAATATATTAATATAATTTATAATAATAATAATTTATTAATATAAAACAAAGAATAAATAAAAGTAATTAAGTACAAATAAAATAAATAGATAAATAAAATAAATATATTTAAATATAAATATATATATAAATATAAATAAATAAAAATGTATAGAAATAAATAAATATAATAATTAGTTGTTGTATAAATGACTTAATATTTTTGTTAAATGGGATAAATGATTATTTAACTAAAATATGACAAGTGTTGAGCTGCGGCGGTGATTTGCTTTATTTAAAAATACTCTTTAATTCATTTGCTTTGCAACCATCACTACAGTAGAATGCTCCTCTGGAAGAATTACACTGTTATTACACAATAGTGCAATACTGTAATGATGTAATGTTGTAGTACTGTCGACTCCTGTAGCTGTACAATACCCCAGTAGTATTATTGAATTACACTCCTCTCTGGAACGGGTTTAAGCATCTACCCAAATTCCCCCTGAGGAATCCTCCCTCTTGTCTCGGGCGTGTTGAGAGCCATCGTCACCCAAAAAAAAAAAAAGATGACATCCTCTCCAGATTGGGGGCACAAGATGGATGTACATGTGACCGTGCACACAGGATACGCCCGCCACTCCGGCGCTTATCTGTCACCGCAAGTGATGATCTCATCCACTTGGAGGTGATTCTCTTATGAAAGCCCACTGATCCTTTTTCAAGCATTTCTCCTCCTTTTGGTGGTATATTAATAATATTGTTCAGCGTGGGATGGCTGAGCGATGTTCTGTTTGTTGTTGGTAGTTCCTGAAGAAATCCGGGGATGCCCATGAGGGGCGGCGTGTTGTGGCGCGCCGGGTCCCCAAATGGCTTTAGAAGGAAATGGCAATGGGGGGAGGGGGGGAGGGCAGCGCCTCCCCCTTTAAGTCTCTAATTATCACTTGGCAATTAAACACAGCTGTTTGGGGATTAGTTCATAAGAGGCCCAAAAGCTGATTTTATTTGCGGGTGAAGAGGCTCTGGAGACCTTTGTGTTGCCTCACTTCAATCCCCCCAATCAAGACCTTTTGGAAACACAGTAAATAGTCTTCAGAGGAGGACTAAAGTTGCACTTATAGATTTGTCCCTTTCTTTTTTTAATGTAATAATGCTGGCAGTGAACTAGTGATTCCTTATTCAAGCTAAATGTGTCTTTGGTTAATTCATTTTAAAGGCCTAACAAGCGGTTTAAAAGAAGACGTAGTGTATCCAACCTCAGTGGAGGGTAAGTCGTGCAGGAAGCCCGAGGACGCAGCTGTCCACACGTTGAGGAGCTTAAGTCTGATTCTGCCTTACAGAGAGAGACGTTCTCATTAGTCTGGACCCGACCGACGACATTAACCCTGTTACATTCCCCTTTTCCTTCCCGTCTTTCACGCGAGACGAGCCTAACGGGACCGTTCACGTCGTATAACCGCAAATCAAAAGCACAACCCATGTCAGTGTTCTCTTCATTTAATATCTTGGTAGCTGCATCATCTTCAGTATTCATGTCAAAGGTCATTTCAACAGATGTTAAGCATATTATTAGATTATTAGATTATATCCTTGCTTTAGTAGGCTAGGATGCAACATAGGGACCATTAATCATGTACACCTTCTTAACTAAAATAATACAGTGCTATATTAATACACGATATACATACTTATATATCAATAAGGTACTACAGGCTCTCTAGTGGGACATTAAGGTCCTACAAGCTCTATAGTGGGACAATAAGGTCATACAATCTCTCTAGTGGGCCAATAAGGTACGACAGGCTCTCTAGTGGGACAATAAGGTACTACAAGCTCTCTAGTGGGACAATAAGGTACTACAAGCTCTCTAATGGGCCAATAACGTACGACAGGCTCTCTAGTGGGACAATAAGGTACTACAAGCTCTCTAGTGGGACAATAAGGTACTACAAGCTCTCTAATGGGCCAATAAGGTACTACAAGCTCTCTAGTGGGACAATAAGGTACTACAAGCTCTCTAGTGGGACAATAAGGTCCTACCATCTCTCTAGTGGGACAATAAGGTCCTACAAGCTCTGTAGTGGGACAATAAGGTACTACAAGCTCTCTAGTGGGACAATAAGGTCCTACAAGCTCTGTAGTGGGACAATAAGGTACTACAAGCTCTCTAGTGGGACAATAAGGTCCTACAAGCTCTCTAGTGGGCTAATAAGGTACTACAATCTCTCTAGTGGGCCAATAAGTTACTACAAGCTCTCTAGTGGAACAATAAGGTACTACAAGCTCTCTAATGGGCCAATAAGGTACGACAGGCTCTCTAGTGGGCTAATAAGGTACTACAAGCTCTCTAGTGGACAATAAGGTACTACAAGCTCTCTAATGGGCCAATAAGGTACTACAAGCTCTCTAGTGGGACAATAAGTTACTACAAGCTATCTAGTGGGACAATAAGGTACTACAAGCTATCTAGTGGGCAAATAAGGTACTACAAGCTCTCTAGTGGGACAATAAGGTACTACAAGCTCTCTAGTGGGACAATAAGTTACTACAATCTCTCTAGTGGGCCAATAAGTTACTACAAGCTCTCTAGTGGAACAATAAGGTATTACAAGCTCTCTAATGGGCCAATAAGGTACGACAGGCTCTCTAGTGGGCTAATAAGGTACTACAAGCTCTCTAGTGGACAATAAGGTACTACAAGCTCTCTAATGGGCCAATAAGGTACTACAAGCTCTCTAGTGGGACAATAAGTTACTACAAGCTATCTAGTGGGACAATAAGGTACTACAAGCTCTCTAGTGGGCAAATAAGGTACTACAAGCTCTCTAGTGGGACAATAAGGTACTACAAGCTCTCTAGTGGGACAATAAGTTACTACAAGCTCTCTAATGGGCCAATAAGGTACTACAAGCTCTCTAGTGGGACAATAAGGTACTATAAGCTCTCTAATGGGCCAATAAGGTACTACAAGCTCTCTAGTGGGACAATAAGGTACTACAAGCTCTCTAGTGGGACAATAAGGTCCTACCATCTCTCTAGTGGGACAATAAGGTCCTAAAAGCTCTCTAGTGGGACAATAAGCTTCATAAGATATAGCGGTCACCAAATTGCAATCGATCTAATAGTTATCAAGACATTGACATGAGAAAGAGTCGATGTGAAGCTCAAGTCAGGAGATCACTAGAGTGATTGGGCTTCATCCTTTTGAGAACCTTGAATCTCTTGTTTAAATTTAAATAGCAATGCATCCAATAGTTACAGCTCAGCAGGACTCGACGCTCCTCCTGCACATACAAAGCAAGTGGAGCGTTGGCTTTGAAGTGGTTTGTTATTTTCTCCGTTGCTCCTTTTTTATGCATACATCGGTGAGTTAAAACAATTCAGTTGGCCTTAAAGTACGACCCGTACTTTATGACCATGCAACACAAGGTTATGGAGTAGGAGGAAAGAATATGGGAGGACAAATAAAATGTCTAGAGAGTATAATTAAGGGGCTGAAATCTCTGTTGGGGAAATGAATTATTCAGATTTTACTTTTTTTTTTAAACTATATTTGCATCTGTTTGGAGAGCTGCGGTAAATAAATACCTAGATAAAAGACACGGACAGAAAAAGAAAAGTATGAATGGGAATCCGAAGAACGGCCAAGTGCAAAACCAAGAGAGGATTTGTGACATTAAAGTGCATGAAGATGCAGTTCTGCACAGCTCAGAGGGCGGAAGTAGTTCCCGGCTGATTGTGGGTACTATACATATATTAAAGGGGAAATGAATCTTTTAATCTATCCATTTAGCGCGCAATCCAAAATGTCTCAATTTAAAGCGAGATGGAGGAGAAAGAAAGAGAGAATTAACCCGGGGAATCTCATCAGCAGTCTGAACCCGGGGGGGAGGGGGGGGGGGTGCAGCGGAGGCAGCGGAGGTAATGGCTACCTCCACGAGGCTGAGTGTGATTTGATTTAGCCGAGTGGAGCAGGGGGGGAGCACGGAGGGTGTTCCTGGTGGCGGTGGGATGGCGGCCGTGCAGGAATCAGATCGTTTTTTGTTATCGGCCCACGGCAGCATCCGGAGAGTCTTTACTTCCCCACCGCTTTGGCGAGTAAAGATGAAATGTCTTTGACTGAACCACCGTATGCAGTGTAGTCGTACAATAAATGAGACGCCATCTTGCATCGGTTCACTCGTGAGAATCGCCGCAGAAAGCTGAGCAGGGATGTTCTCTTTGCTCCGAAGGAGACGATAATCGAGTCCCGCCGCGAGACATCAGTACGTGAGGCGAGACGCAGGACGCGGGTTACACACCCGGTGTCAACGCGCCGCCGAGCCGCCGCCGCCGCAGCCAACGGGAACGCCGGCCTGTGATTGTTTTCCGGCCGTCTGTCTCTTTGAGTGAAACTCCCTCCATGTCATCGTCACATCAGTAGAACGCTCAATTATATGGCATAAAGGGGTGTGGGTAATGACACAAGACCACTACACCGCCCCATCCATCCATCCATCCACATCCACACACATGAGGCTGCGCATGTGAAAGATACTTTCCACATCTTTATTATTGCCTCTGCAAGATATTTGACTTCACACGACGTCGGCACGTGTGAGTTGTTAAATCTGTCACTTTTTTTGCGGATTTTGTTGTAATATCTGAGGAGCAATTTCTTCATATTGGACATAGATAGTATATCACTTCAACCACTTTATCTGCAGTCTTTTGTAATTAAGTAAATAAAGTTTATTTATTTTGCACTTATCACAAGTGCAGTATATAAGTCTAAAATAATTTGGCAATAACAGGGGCCCAAAACATTTCAAGTACAATACACAGTCAAAGATGCTGCAGTTAAATAAATACACAAGATAAAAAGCATACCACTGAAAATTTAGTATATTAATGATTTATATATATATATATATATATTTATATATATATATATATATATTTACATATATATTTATTTATATATATTTATATATATTTATATATATATATATATATATATTTATATATATGTATATATATATATTTACATATATATATATAATATATATATATATATATTTTGTTATATATATATATTTACATATATATATTTATATATATATACATATATATTTTTATATATATATATTTACATATGTATGTATATATATTATATTTGTATATATATTTATATTGATATATTTATATATATATATTGGTTCAACCACTCTGCCTCATCTGCAGTATTTTGTAGACTGTGTATTCATATTCACATAATATTCCGTAGTGTACCTAATAATGAATTTAAAATCCTAACAAGCCTTAACAAGCATTTAAACACTTCATAGTAAATTCATAATCAACAATCTGTACCCACATTACCTCCAGCATGTTTTATTTGTCCTTGAAGGACTCACAAAGCACTAAAATCTATCAACGTTTGGTTAAAAAAAGGAAACACCGCGGAGGCTTAAGCACACCGCAGGGTGCCAGCAGGTCGTTGGCCTCATTCCCAAATGTGTGGATTTTAACCCTGACGTGTGTTTTGCTCTCCATCTCTAATCACTCCTCTTGATTTTCAGGAACCCCGACAGCTTTTTTTTCTGCTTTCACAGAAAAACTAAAACCCAATCTGACTTGCATGAGGCAGCTGCCCTCATTTACCGTGCTCTGTTTCCAAAAAGATCGGCCTTTTGATGATCTCCTACGAGAAAAGTGGTGACTAGGGTAGTAGAGTGGAATAATAAAGAGGGAGACATCTGAGGTCAGCGTTGTGGTCGAGTGGGAGCAGTGATCAAAGAGCACCTCCGGCAGCATTGCGCTATTAATGGTTCATTTCTTTTCTCCATCACTGAGGGTCAAGGATTCTACCTGGTTTTATTCCCAGAGGTGCTCTCAGTGTATTTGGATCTGCATCTCTGCTTCCTTTACTGCAGCATCAATGAAAAGGCCGTCTAACACATTTCAATACTTCTATTTTTTAACAACCAACATAGAGACACATGCAGTAAATACACTTTTAATTGTGTTGGTGCATGTGGTGTTTGAGGGAACTTGGGGATTTGTGTGTAACTAGTTGCATATAACATAATGTCATATTCTATAAATGTGTATGCTTTATAATCAAAGATGAATAAGAACATATTTCTAGTTTTTCTTAGTATGATTTAGTTGCATGTATGATGTTAACACAGAAACATAAACTTACACTCACACACACTTTTCATTTATTTATAGTGCCGTGTTTTATGTGTATTATATATATATAATATACATATAATATATATATATGCTCTAAAAATATATGTATATTATTTATATTATATATATGATATATAATCACTTCATCCCTTTCCTTTTTCTTATATATATATATATATATATATATACATATTAAATATATATATATGATGTATAATCACTTTTTTACTGTCATTTTGATTTCCACTTTCTATGTTGGTTCTTAACTTCCCAATACATACTAATTTTTAAGACACTATTTATTTATTACTGGATAATATATGTGGATGCAAAGTATTTTAGTTCCGCGAACGTCGGTGAGGACCCATCCAACTGAACATTTACCAAACTTTGAGAAGATAATCCAGATCCTGCTGAGCCAGAATAGTGAATGCTGCACAAGCTCCAGTGAACTTCCAGCGTGACAACGACCACACATCCCAAAACTCGCCATAGCTTAAGAGGAGCGGTACAATAGTTACAGTCATATTCAATGTACTTGCGGCAAACATGTATATATTGCTTTCTTTCTTTTGAGAGAGCGCCTGTAAGAGGTGAGATCAAAGACTGGAACATCACCGTCTCGTTGAGCACAAGAGCCCCGATGGCCGATGAGCATCCGTCTCCATCTCCCTGAGTGTGTGTGTGTGTGTGTGTGTGTGTGTGTGTGTGTGTGTGTGTGTGTGTGTGTGTCCCCGGGGCTGTGTTTCTGCAGCAGTGTGTGTGGCCTTTGAGTAACCTAATTGTCGTGTGTGTGTCCCCGCAGTACAAACAGGTGGAGCAGTACATGTCCTTCCACAAGCTGCCGGCGGATATGAGGCAGAGGATCCACGACTACTACGAGCATCGCTACCAGGGCAAGATGTTCGACGAGGACAGCATCCTGGGAGAGCTGAACGAGCCGCTGAGAGAGGTGAGAGCACCTGTCCGTCTTCTGCGTGATGCATTCAGACGCTTGTGTGCTTCTTTAATGTAAAAAAAGGTACATCTTTTTGTAATTTCTTTGGAACTTTTTTGTATTTATTTGTACTTTTTTTGTAATTTTTAAATAATGTGTTATTAAAGTTTTGCGATTTTTTTGTTAAATGTTGGTAATTTTTTTATTTATTATTATTTTGTTGGAAAAAATATGTTTTAGTAATTTGTTCAATTTTAATTTCTTAAAACTTTTTGTAGTTTTTGTTAAAAAAAAATGTTTGTCAATGTTTTGTAAATTTTGTGTGAAATGTTTGTAATTGTCTTTACTTTCTTTTTACATTTTTTTTATTTCTTTGTAAACTTTTTTAAATTAGTTTTTATATTTTATTTTGTTAATGTTTAGCATTTTTTTGTAATTGTACATTTTAGGTACATCTTCTGTAATTTCTTTATTCATTTGGTTGTAAAATAATTGTCAAATGTTTCGACAATTTCTTAAAAATAGTTTTAAAAATGTTTGTGTGCTTCTTAACATTCCTCTCGGTTCAGTTCTTTTATCTTGTGTCCTGAATCCCAACAAGAATAAAACCGAGAGGAGTTCATAAAAACAAAACAAATATTTGCTGAGTTGCCCTGACATCTTTATTCTTGAGATCCTAAGAGCTCGACGTCTTTCCTAAAGCGCTCTACCTTTTCTTGCCGTTCTTCCAACCGGTTCCTCCGTACGCTCACGCAGGAAATCGTCAACTTCAACTGTCGGAAGCTGGTGGCGTCCATGCCGCTGTTCGCCAACGCCGACCCCAACTTCGTCACCTCCATGCTCACCTGGCTGCGGTTCGAGGTGTTCCAGCCCGGGGATTACATCATCCGGGAGGGCACCATCGGCAAGAAGATGTACTTCATCCAGCACGGGGTCGTCGGCGTGCTGACGAAGGGCAACAAGGAGACCAAGCTGGCCGACGGCTCCTACTTTGGAGGTGAGGCGAGCACCACAACCACAAAGGTCACGCACACACACAAACATACACACACACACCTGCTTTAATATTAATAACTCTCCTTTGGTACCTTGAAAGGTTGGTTTGAATCTGTATTTGCCCGGCGCTGTGGCTCCTGGTGTTAGTCCTGGTGAAGAACAAGCGGTGTGTGTCGGAGTGTCGGCTCACTTAGAGCTCTGCTTCATGTTTTATGCACAACTTCCCGTCAGGAGCTTCAACCCTCCGGGGTCATTCTCTACATTTTACACTCTTTCTTAAATTCACCTTTTAAAAGCACTTGCATACGACACACACACACACACACAGAAACATGGAGGTGCCACCTGGAACCGAAAATTGTTCTTCAGAGTGACGCCATAGAAGAACTATTTCTGGTTCCACAAAGAACCTATAAGGTGTCTCAAAGAACCTTAAAAATGGTTCTTTAAGGCCCCATTTCTGGTTCAACAAAGAACCTTTCAAAAGAGGGTTATTTAAACAACCATTTCCTAAAAGAGTTCTTCTAAGAACCTATAAATGTGTCTCAAAGAACTTTCAAACAAAAATTCTTTAAGGCACCATTTCTGGTTCCACAAAAAACATATAAAGGTGTCTCAAAGAACCTTAAAAATGGTTCTTTAAGGTACCATTTCTGGTTCCACAAAGAACCTTTCAAAACAGGTTTCTTTAAACAACCATTTTCTAAAAGAGTTCTTCTAGGAACATATAAAGGTGTCTCAAAAACCTTTAAAAAATGATTCTTTAAGGCACCATTTCTGGTGCCACGAAGAACCTTTCAGACCAGGGTTTTTTAAAGAACCCTTTCCTGAGTTCTTCAAAGAACCTATGAAGGTGTCTCAAACGAAAAAATGGTTCTTCGGTAGGTTGATGGTTCTTCGTAGAACCACAAAGCCTTTTAAAGAACCATTTAAGAACCATTATTTTGTTCTGTGTACCCAGAACCATCTCATCTCTCTATATAATGAGGCTCAAGTGTAAACAGATCATTTGGCCCCTAAGAACTGAATATACATATATTATTTTTTTATTCTTCACATCTCTTGTGAAAACAAACCTTTTATTCGTGTGGACAAACAGTTTTTGGAGTTTGAAATTGGTTTACCATAAAAGGTCTTGGGTTCACAAAGCAGTGAAATATATGAATAAAATGGCAGATACATGTAAATAAATGTCTAAAACCACATTTTCTATTAGTAGAAAGTAGAAATGATGTCACACCATGTCTGTCACGCCGTTCCCCAAGATGATATAAATGGGAGAGAGAAATGACTTCACACTGCAGATAAAGCTTCATGGTGTGTGTGTGCAAATGAAAAATGACCATTACTAATGTTTTGTAGGGCAAAACCCAAATTTACAAAATAAGAAATCTGCATTTAACAATCAAAGAGGACAGAAATTTGAAACACCGCACTGTGGGAAGTCTTCAGACTCGTGCAGTAACCCGGAGACGGTCTGTACCATGACTCGCCTTCTGCTCTTAATCAGGGTCAGATAATGCATCGTCATCTCACGGTCCCATGGAGACGACGACGCGTGTAGAAGACAATGCCGCCCTCACCAAATACCAATTAATCTGCCCGGTGACAGCGTATCATTCAGTCTCCCCCGTTATGAGACGCGGTGGCAAAGCGTTTAACGGCACATGACCTGTCCGTGGGAGTTTAATTACGCCTTCGCCCGCTCCAGTCCATCTCCATGCCCTCTCTCCGGAGAAATAATGAAACGATGGCAGGCAATCTATCTTTACACGTGCCAAATCTAATCAACATTTTAGACAACATGGACCCCGGAGCGAGCCGAGGCCATGTTGTCTGAGACGGCGTGCAAAAGTGTTCCCTCCATCTGTCGCTCCGAAAAATCTGATTAAAGATAAGAGATGGACTTGTTTCTATAGCTTTGTGATGAAGGCGATGAAGAAGATGAAGCGAGGAGACCTAAAAAATCCCAAACTGTATATTAGAAAAGGCCGTATTCATCATGACGTCATATGTTGGTTTGTGGACGCCATCTTGAGTTACGTTCGTCGCCATGTTAGTTTTTTTCGCAACCAATAAATGGAGGTTACCGTATTCGGGGATGCAGAGAACGCCCTAAAGCGTCCTCCGCTTCATAATCAATCGCTGTATTGAAGAGAAAACCAGCGATTTGAAACCGTAAAGTCCTGAGAAGTTTAAGATATTACAGAGCAGTGGTTCTCAAACTGCGGCCCTCTAGTGGGGCGCCACGGTATTACAGGTGGAATGGGGAAACGCAGATTTTTTTTAATTTCAAGACCGTTATCGTGAACTTCACACGATAGTCTGCGGATCTTGCTATGGTTGGAGGGAAATTATATTTTTTTAGTTTTTTAAATGATGTTCATCAATCAGATGAATACATTAAAAGTAAAAACTAAAAGTGTGACGAAGTGTGACGTTGACCAGGTGCTATATCCAACCAGTCGGGTACATTATCCTCGTAACGGACAGTGAGCAAATCAAATATCAAGGAGACAAAGTACACAGACATAAAAATAATTTATTAATAAATAAAACGTATAATAGCTGTACTTTGGTGTAAATGTTTACGTTACCAACAGGCTACGCTGCGCGGCCGAGATTCTCGGCGACTCGCCACATCCGACCTCCGTAAGATCGCTTTTCCTGTCGTTTCCCTTCAAAATAAGAGCTCAACATTGAGCATGAATTGAAAGTGTCCGCATCGAGCCTGCAACCCCGTTTTTAAAAAGAGGTGTAGTGGAAAGCTCATTGCAGAGTATAATAATGACAACACGTGATGACTCACACATATCTGACCTTTAGCTTTTCCCAAAGGTTGCATTTCAGCATCCACCATTTTGTGACAATTTTGATGGGGGCGGTGGGGCATTAACATCTTTCTGACAGAAACCACAACGAAAATTAACTTTAAGTTTGCTTTAATCTTAAGACTCGGATCAGAAATGATTCAGCATTATAGGCACAAGGCTTTTTGACTCCATTATCATGTGACTATTCCGGGCAGTGCCACTCCTCTGGGGGGGGGGGGAGTAAGCCGAAAGCTGCCGGGAGTTAGTTACCCAACACAAGTTAGTTATTCATAAAATGAATTGCTGCAGGATCAGCACACGGAGTATGAGGCACATTGTCAGTGTGTCAGTATCAGGAAGTCAAAAGCAAGTATTATTCATATGTGCACAATACGACGAGGGGGGGGGGGGCTTCGCTCCACTCCACATGGATCGAAGGGCTTCGACTTCGAAAGCATCCTCCATCCGGCCCGACACTCCTCCGCGTCGGCAGGCTTCACTTCACGGTACGCCGAGCGGCTCGCGTCCCGCTCGCTCATCAGCATCTCATCAAAGTCCTCGTGAACACCGGAACTCTTTTCGTCCCGACGACCTGAATAATTCACGCGCCGACGCGCTCGGCGACTCGGCTCTCCGGCCTCCGCGGCCGTTGGACTCGCTGCAGCCGCAGAGCCTGAAGTCTGGAGTTGACGCGACGCGATCCGGAGATGCAACGCGGGAGGAGAACATGTGATGTGACTGCAGCGCTGACGCCGGGAGATACGTGGAGCGCCTCCTCTCCGGACGCCGCTCTGGGCTCCTGAAGGCGGCGTGCGCCCTCCGCCCTCCGCCCTCCACTTCCCTCTTCCTCTCCTATCCTGTCGCTTTAGTTCCTCCTTGCGTCGCCCCCTTCAGGCTCCGCCTCTCTCTCGCGGTGACCCCTGCACGCCAGTCAGCGGCGCTTTTTTTAAAAGCTTCCTTTTTCGATCGCGCCCCTAAAAGACGGCTCACTTGGCCTCTGAGCGAGTGGCTCGTCGCAGAGTGCGACTGAAGAGTGGCGACGGTGTGAAATCTCCCGGTTCATCTCTTTTTGGGGGCTTTACCGGATCTCTGGCGGGTTTCCTGTGAACAGAGCTATAGTCCGAGGGTCGAGGAACAAACGGTCCTCTCGTGCTCCCTGTTATCTTCGTGTTGCTTGTTCCTCTTGTCAAAGATTACAGCCGGCTGTGACTGAGGGCCGGGTAATCCTGCAGGTCCTTAACCCAGTTACCTCCTACACCTCTAATTCTGAGGCCCTGCAGCAGAGGAGCGAGGGACAGAAAGAGGGATGTGATATATATATATATATATATATATATATATATATATATATATATATATATATATATATATATACAGGACTGTCTCAGAAAATTTGAATATTGTGATAAAGTTCTTTATTTTCTGTAATGCAATTAAAAAAAGAAAAATGTCATGCATTCTGGATTCATTAAAAATCAACTGAAATATTGCAAGCCTTTTATTCTTTTAATATTGCTGATTATGGCTTACAGCTTAAGAAAACTCAAACTCTAAATATTAAAATATCATGAAAAAGTATACTAGTAGGGTATTCAACTAATCACTTGAATCGTCTCATTAACTGGAAACACCTGCGAGGGTTTCCTGAGCCTTGAAAAACACCGGACAGTTGCAGAGTGGTCCAAAGTCCTCTTTTCAGACCAAAGCAAGTGTTGTATTTCATTTGGAAGTCAAGGCGCCAGAGTCTGGAGAAAGGCTGGAGAGGAGCAAAGTCCAAGTTGCTTGAAATCCAGTGTGAAGTTCCCAGTCAGTGATGGTTTGGGGAGCCATGTCAGCTGCTGGTGTTGGTCCACTGTGTTTCATCAAGTCCAGAGTCAATGCAGCTGTGTACCAAGAGATTTTAGAGCACTACATGCTTCCGTCTGCTGAAAAGCTCTATGCAGATGAGGATTTCATTTTCCAGCATGATCTGGCACCTGCCCCCAGTGCCAGAACCAGCAGTAACTGGTGTACTGACCATGGCATTACTGTCCTCCATTGGCCTGCCAGTTCCCCTGACCTGAACCCCAGAGAGAATGTGTGGGGTGTTGTGAAGAGGAAGCTGAAAGACACCAGACCCAACAATGCAAATGAGCTAAAGGCCGCTATTGAAGCATCCTGGGCATCCATAACACCTCAGCAATGCCACAGGCTGATTGCCTCCATGCCACGCCGCATTGATGCGTAATCCGTGCAAAAGGATTCCCAACCAAGTACTGAGTGCATTAATGGACATTTTCAAATGTTTGATTTTGTTTTGCTGTTATAAATCTTTTTTTTTACTTGGTCTGAGGAAATATTCTAATATTTAGAGATAGGATATTTGAATTTTCTTAAGCTGTAAGCCATAATCAGCAATATTAAAAGAATAAAAGGCTTGCAATATTTCAGTTTATTTGTAATGAATCCAGAATGCATGACATTTTTGTTTTTTTAATTGCATTACAGAAAATAAAGAACTTCATCACAATATTCAAATTTTCTGAGACAGTCCTGTATATATATATGAGCAGTCTCAAGAACGGTTGGACTTGATTCAAGGCTGCGTTTTGATGTATGATGTGAAACAACGTCATACGGATGTCTTCAGGGTCGGGATGTCACGACACGAGAGAAATATGGAGCAGATTACATCACGTATGGCCCAGTTAAAACAACCATTGGTGTTTTTTTCCGTTGCACCCAACACACATAGTTGAATATTTTCTCAATCTTTCAAAGATTTTCCACTGCAAAGGTCTCAAGACCAGACGGCCCGACTCTGGAAGGAATCGGGTTTAATTTCTGTGAGTTGACTGGTTTACAACTCCCCAAAACGTGAAAAAACTGCACATAAAAATCTGATATTGAGGGATAGATTGTAGGGCCCCTTAATATTCAAATATTATGAAAGTATTAGGGTAGCATTAGGGATGCCATATGGACCCAGGCTAGCAATTTGGTGAAGATAGGCCGAGGGATTTTGAAGTTATCTGTCTTTACGTATTAGGCCACACCCCCTTGGATCCCCAAAACATGAAAAATAGCAAAAAATGCAGATATTGAGGGATAGATTGTAGCGCCCCCTAATGTTCAAATATTATGAAATAATTAGGGTAGGTTTAAGGATGCCATGTGGACATAGCCTAGCAATTTTAAAGTTAATTGTCTTTACGTATTAGGCCACACCCCCTTGGATGTCCATTACTCATTGCATTCATTAGTTTGACTCACTTGTTTCAGTAGATCTCTCTGATTGTTGTTTTCCCTAAAGTTTTAAAGTTCTGAAGCATAATTTACTATATATACCTACATTTTAACTGGGTTTCTTCTATATATAATGTGTGTCTATTGCCTAAATTAACTATTTTAAAGTGCGAACAATGTTTTGTGTTTTTTTTAAAGACTTATCTCTTGGGCATTAATGATTTTTAGAGCTTATAATTGTGCTTCACCAGATGTAGATCATAAAGAGCTGTTTTTATTGACTATATTTTGCTTGTTTTGTTGTTCCCAGTGCAGGAGTACGTCAATAAAAAGTCCCCTAGGGAGCGTAGCGGTTGTGCCTCTATATTTATGTACAACATGCGGAGATGTCTCTACACTGTATACAGTACCCATAGTGTAAAGACACTCACAGGAAGTGCCCTGTTCCTTGATGCTCTCTCTCTAAGGTCACATGACCTTTTAAAGTTTATCCTCAGAGCTGCAGCTTTTGCTTTCTCTACTTTTACTTCTTATCTTTTCGAAAAGCTTACTTTTTGGGCCGGGGGGGAATTATCTGAATATTGAGTACAATGCCATTTCCTCATTTTGTGTGGCGTCATGGCGATATCATAGCGGTGCTAATTTGAGGTCAGGAAGCCCACGGCTTTTTTTGGGGCCGGTTATGAATCATCTCGTTGTTGCCGAGGACCTCAAGAAAGTGTGTAATTACAGCGAGGCGGCAGTCGGTCTGAGGAGAACACACACGGCCCTCAACTCTTGATTTTGGGAGCGTTGCGATGAGTCACAGGAAGTGTAAGTAAGCATAAATAAACGTAATCTAGACGCTTTGAGGCCGACGGATAAGTGCAATTAAGTGTTAAATTTAAGCGGCGTCATGAAAAGTTACATTAAAATAAAACATTATGTCACTGGGATTTTTTTATTTTTATTCCTGACATTTTATTTAATAAAATGAACATTTAATAAATGGCTTACAGTTTTTTTAAGAACTCATTAAATGTTTTGACGATTCATCGGTTCATACATATTCTACATTGGACACATTACTATTTAATAGAAAACAATATGATACGATGGTTTATGTATTATTTTGTGGGGGGGGGGATAGAAACAGAATTAATAACTGTAAATTTATTAGAATTAATATTGAAAAAAAAAGATATTTAAATTTAAATTAATTCCATAGTTTAATAGTCAATGATGTATTAATCCGAAAAAATTATATTATTTGCGTTAATATAAGCAATAATGTATTTTTTAAAATGTATATATATATATATATGTATTTATATATATATATATGTATGTAAAATATGTATGTATATAAATATATATTTATGTATGTGTGTGTATATATATATATATATATATATATATACAGTATGTATACATATAGTATTTTATGAGTATTTTAGAGGATTGAGCCTCAGGGCAGCTTCGTGCGTTTAGCCGCAAATCCCTTTTTTGTTGCACCAGACCCCCGCCGAGGATTTAGTTTCCTCCACTTGTCGTTCAGGTGGCACCTTCCAAGTGTCTCTGCTTCACTTTCTTTCTGTAAAGACGGCTGCACGAGGCCAGCGGGCTCGGCGCCGCTCGGCGCCTCGTCTTCTGAGTCCTGCTCCCTGCAGGAGGCCACGGGGCGGTGAGGCTCCTCCAGGGGTTACCGGAGCAAAGCTTCAGGGACACGGAACCCCAGCTACAACAGATACAGGGCTGTCCCGCTGACACACACTTACAGTACACACACACACACACTGACTCTCACACACACACACACACACTGACTCACACGGTGTATTTTTACTCTCTCACATTGCACACATGTCTCTTGCTAAATTGGCCATTGTCCATTCAGCCATGCTCTCTCTCTCTCTCCTCTCTCGCTCTATCTCTCTCTCTTCTCTTTCTATCTCTCGCTCCTCGCTCTCTCTCTCTCTCTCCTCGCTCTCTCTCACACATACATGCATAAACAGTAACGCTTGAGGTTTTTTAAATGTCACGTATAAAGTGCCTTTCTCATTCTCTGCTCCGTCAAATCACACATTTTTACCTTTTATCCGCTGACCTATATGTTTCTTTAAAGCCTCATTAGCATCTGAACCTCTCGGAGTCGATGTAAATTCTGATCTCTGCGTAACGAAGGCTACATGATGTGAATTCTGCAGCGTTCACGTTGTTTCGTGGTCACTCTGCCACTGTCTATCGGTGGTGTTTGTTGACGTTTAGCATATTAAAAGCTGTTGTTCTCTGTCACAAAGGGAATATTGATGTTTACTTTTAATTTGCTGTCCGTAGATAATAGAGATGTCTCTCGTCTTGGTCCAACCTCTCGGTTTAATTCATGTTACCTGTCTTTTCACATCAAATTGCACGGATATAAAAAAAACAACGTGATTATTCATTAATGCCGGGGAAGGCAGAGGGAATATTAAATATGTGCTGCTTACCGGCATCTGTCACCGACAACAGTTAAGACGCTGGGGCTAATTAACCGAAAGGCTTTTCCTCTCGGTTAATTATCTCCTTATGCGGCTGCCTGATGCGGCTGTCACTTACAGAAAGTCTTCCACCTGCACTTCCTCATGCGAGTGGTGTGCATCTATTGGACAAAGACGTCTACTCTCCTGTCGAAGTTATCTCTGGTAGAAATCGGCAGAACTCTGACATCCAATAGACGTCAACCGACGGAGCATTTAGAGGGTAGAAGAAGAAAAAAGGTTGATGTCCCATCTCGTCTTTTAAGTCGTGACTTTTAATATGGCCATCGGGGGTCTGTGGGCTAAAAACCCGACTATGTTCCATGTTGTAGCGCCCGGTCCTTGGACCTGCTTTCTGTCATGATGACCAGCGTCACATAGTCCAGTCCACCTCACAGGGGACTTTTTATTGTCTCCGCTACGCGACGTAGAGACAGAGAGACATGCTGCTGTGGAGACGACCAATAACAGACCTTTAGTTTAAAGAACAAAGACGTCTTTAAGAAAGGGACCTGACATTACTGCTGCTGTCATCTGGAGGAGAGAGAAAGTTACAGGGGGCGGAGGAGATTTTAACTCAAAAGAGCCATATGCGTCACCAGAAGAGCCACATATGGCTCAGAGCCAGAGGTTCAGACACCTGATCTATCGTAACTGGGTATTTACCACACTGAAGTACACGTTAAATACCTGAAGGGGGCGCTACAAGGGGAACACTACATAGTGGGGCTTTAAAGCATAAAAGTTTTGGAAAAGTCATGGAAATTTGTTATAATCGCATGTTCATTTACGCCGAGTTTGAAATAATGAATACGTTTTTTAAAGAAAGATGCTCCAAATATAAGCCGGTGTACGCTCTCAATATGGAAAATGTTCATATTGTTTCATGCTTATGCCGAGATTTCAGTTTGGTCATGGAAATTTGGTTTAAAGTCCTGGAAATCCATTGGTCAAAATGTGTAAGAACCCTGTGTATAATATATAACTAAGACTGTGATGCTTTCATAACACTCTGGATCATGCCTTCAGTATGAATAGCATCCATCCATCTATTTTCATCCGCTTAGTCCGGGGTCGGGTCGGGGGGGCAGCAGACCCAGCAGGCTGACCCAGACGTCCGGATCAGATGCCCGAACCACCTCAGCGGACTCCTTTTCGGGGTGAAGAAGTAGCGTCTCGTCTCCGAGCTCCCTCCTGATGTCCGAGCTCCGTTCCCTCTCTCTAAAGCCTAGTTTATGCTTCCGCGACACGACCTTGAGCATTCGAAGTTCTGCGTCGGGGGAACTCGTTGCTCTGCGATTCACCGCCACGTCGCCAGGGGTGTGTGGCTGTGTGGCTGTGTGTGTGTGTGTGGCTGTGTGGCTGTGTGTGTGTGTGTGGGCGTGTGGCTGTGTGGCGGTGTGGTTTCATGGATTATAGCCAAATCCGTGCTTTTTCTTCCGGCCACAGTCTTCTGTTTGGTCCATTGTTGCTACCGGTCCACGATAACTTTTAAAAATGGCAGTGTAGGAAGACAGACGGAAAATATACTTACTGCCGGGAATCACGTTCTGAGCGGACCAATCACAGCGCTTGCGGTCCGCGTCAACTCGACGCGTAGTTAGGATTTTTGGAGGCGCGCGTCAGGCTCAGCGTAGGCTCAGCGTCAGGCTCAGCACGGGTCTATAGGCTCAGCGTCAGGCTCAGCGTCAGGCTCAGCGTCAGGCTCAGCGTCAGGCTCAGCGTAGGCTCAGCGTCGGCTCAGCGTAGGCTCAGCGTCGGGTCAGCGTAGGCTCAGCGTTAGGCTCAGCGTGGGGTCAGTGTAGGCTCAGCGTCAGGCTCAGCGTAGGCTCAGCGTCAGGCTCAGCGTCAGGCTCAGCGTAGGCTCAGCGTAGGCTCAGCGTCAGGCTCAGCGTCAGGCTCAGCGTCAGGCTCAGCGTCAGGCTCAGCGTCAGGCTCAGCGTCAGGCTCAGCGTCGGCTCAGCGTAGGCTCAGCGTCGACGCGGCGCGACGCGCGGAGAAGCATAAACTAGGCTTAAGGCTGGGAACTCATTTCGTCTGCTGGTATTCGCGACCTTGATGTACTATAGAAACACTAACGAATAGGTTTTATTAATGTGTTGATGTGGGATCTGCCTTTAAAGGGTGAGAGAGCAGCCGTCGTGGTTGTCACTCTCCCCTAACGCAGCGGACTCGTCGACAGCATCGGATCGTATGTCATCATACACACACCGAAAGCACGGGGAAAAACAGTTACTGATGTTTCTATTTTAAAGCACAGAGACCGACTGAGGAGCCTCTTTGTGTGTGTGTGTGTGTGTGTGTGTGTGTGTGTGTGTGTGGCGGCAGGTCAGAGAGATGTTAATGCAAAACCCACAAACATTGACATTCTACAGATGAGCAATACCCCAAAATGGGACGCTGGAGAACGAATACAGTTATTGTGCAAAGTGAAACTATGCATGTGATTTCAAGGAGATAACAGGGATGAAGAATTATTTGGAGAAAAAATGGATTTGATGTAGGCTACAGGGGGCAAGAGTGCATTCTCTGAGCGTGTGTGTGTGTGTGTGTGTGTGTGTGTGTGTGTGTGTGTGTGTGTGTGTGTGTGTGTGTGTGTGTGTGTGTGTGTGTGTGTGTGTGTGTGTGTGTGTGTGTGTGTGTGTGTGTGTGTGTGTGAAGATGAGATGGAAATGGGTTTCTGAGAAAGAGGGAAACACAGGAAGGGAGGGGCAGAAGAGAAAGACATTAGGGACTGTATACAAACACACGGCACATTAACATATACATCAAAGTCATATTTCCCTGTCCATATAAATACGTGCATTCAATATATAACATGTTATACAAACATACAGTACATTACAATGTAAGTATGTAAAGAGTATATAATATCTATCCTGTATTTTCACTGACTTGCTCTCATTAATGAAACACTGGCAACATCATCATCATACACACACACACAAACAAACACACATACATAGTACTTTCAAATTCATTTGGTATTGTGCAGACACCGACTCACACACATGCCACTTGGCTAGTGCATGCATGCACGTGCTACATCTGAATATGGTACTCACACACACACACACACACACACACACACACCGTGTGTTTGCCAGAGCTCTGCAGCCGTGCAGCTTGTTTAATGGAGCGTTATCTTTCCTGTGCATGACAGATGAGGGCTGGCAGGCCCCTTGACCTCTGAATATGTCATTCCTGTGAGTAATGCCAGAGACGTTGTAGGGTTTAACGCTAAAAGATACCCCCCAAAAATGCCCACTTTGCTTAGAAACTGCCGCTTAGCAGTCAGAACCTGCGGTGGGAAAAGGACAAATACTAATACAGATGAACTCCCTTATGTTACCATCTCTTGTCTTGCAGAGATTTGTCTGCTGACGCGCGGCCGGAGGACGGCCAGCGTCCGAGCCGACACGTACTGCCGCCTGTACTCGCTGTCCGTGGACAACTTCAACGAGGTGCTGGAGGAGTACCCCATGATGAGGAGGGCGTTTGAGACGGTCGCCGTGGACAGACTGGACCGTATCGGTAAGAGTATCTTCAGCATGGCCCAACATGCACGAATCCACACTGATATCCACAGACGGAAACAGCTAAGTCATCTGCATATGAACGTGCCGATAGAGCTTCGGTATTGAAATGCGTGAATCCTCTTACAACGTATTTTCTTTCCATATTTCCACCGCTGTTCCCAGGCTCAGCACGAGTAGATGAACAATTCCCGATGAAAGGCACGCCCGTTTCATCACTCAGCCGCGCTCCGTTTTATCTTCGGCTATGTTTAGAATAGAAGAAAGACAGAAACGGCTCTAGGGTTTCTCTTTGTAGAAAATGGCTGCTTTGAGGAGATGTGTTGGGCTGATAGGGATGTTTCCTTCCTCCATATACACCGTTCTTTGCTTTATTACGTACCTTACGAGGCAATTATTCACACATTTACTACCGTCACCATCTGATTGGAGGTGTGCAGCTAACAAAGGGTCCAGATGGTGACGGGGGTCAAGCTGGATGTAGATGCAGCATCTCTTCTAATCTGTGAACCAGCCATACCAGAACATGGAGGGTTAGGGTTAGGGTTAGGTTTAGGGTTGGGGTTAGGGTTAGGGTTGGGGTTAGGTTTAGAGTTAGGCTTAGGGTTGGGGTTGGGGTTAGGCTTAGAGTTGGGGTTAGGCTTAGGGTTGGGGTTAGGCTTAGGGTTAGGGTTGGGGTTGGGGTTAGGCTTAGAGTTGGGGTTAGGCTTAGGGTTGGGGTTAGGCTTAGGGTTAGGGTTGGGGTTGGGGTTAGGCTTAGGCTTAGGGTTAGGCTTAGGGTTGGGGTTGGGGTTAGGCTTAGGGTTAGGGTTAGGGTTGGTGTTGGGGTTGGGGTTAGGCTTAGGTTTAGCGTTAGGGTTGGGGTTGGGGTTAGGGTTAGCAATGACAAATGGACTCTGCAGTACGCCGGTCATAGTGATGCAACTTCAACTCAAGGACTTCAGAATACTCGTAAGGCTCGAAAAGTCCATTCAAACTGCATTTCGTTGCCCTAGTACTTGTATCCGGTGTAGGGATTGGTATCGTTTTTTTTCTTTTTCTGATACTGGTGCCAAACCCGTACTTTTAAAACGATACCAGTGCCTAAACGGTGCCTGAACCGATACTTAAAAAAAAAAAGAAGCACAGAACGACGATTGACAACGACGACATTAAAAACCTCTTCGGTCGTATTCCCTGTAAAAGCCGTAATTTATTATTTGTTGGCCTACTTTTATGAATGCAAGACTTGCATTCAACGTTGCGGTACTGATCTGAGTTCAGGCTGCTCTTGTCACCATCGGTCTCCACGTATCCTGTGCAATGACAATAATGTCGGATCTGATTCTTACATGTAATCTCAAATTTAGATTCTGCTGTTTGTGTGTCATCGGGTGGCTTATCTCATAGAAGTTATAGTAGAATTTCAAATTTGCCTTTACAAGGAAAGAAGACACAGGAGAGATGGCTAGACCTGTGACCTCAGTGAAGCTCACCCTCTATCTGCAGTACAATATTTGCATTATGTTACCGAGGGACTCGCAGTAAGAACTAGTCAAACAAACGCCGCCTACGCCGTAAGCCGCCATCCTGAGCCTCCGTCTCCGGGTACTTATCTCCCACCTATATCCTTTGTTGTTTCTCTTATCTTCTGCTCTTTGACGCTTTGTCTTTCCCATGCTGCTCCATCTCTCTCTCTCTCTCTTTCTTAAATCTCTTTTCCATCCTTTTATCCCACTTGTGATCTTCAGGTGTGCATTTTTGCTGTTGTTGTACGTACTCCTTTCAAAGCGTTCTCCTGTGCCAGAGTCTACTATTGATCTTGTTGTTTGCATGTTCTTTTTTTTTTTTTACAGGCAAGAAAAACTCCATCCTGCAGCACAAGGTACAACACGACCTCAGCTCCGGTGTGCTCGACTACCACGAGAGTGAGATCATTCAGCAGATTGTGCAGCACGACAGGGACATGGCCGACGGCGCCCACCTCCTGCCCCCGGCGCCTCCTTCCCCGATCCCCGTCATCTGGGCCCCGCTCATCCAGGCCCCTCTCCAGGCGGCGGCTGCCACCACCTCCGTAGCCATTGCCCTGACGCACCATCCCCACATTCCCCATGGTCTTTTCAGGCCTCCGGTTTCAGTTCTGGGATCTCTGAAGGACCCTCCCCTTCAGAAGTTCCACACATTTGTTCCTCCATCCCCAACAACTGGAGACTCCTCCCCTTCTGGCACACTGCACGCCGGGTTGGACATGCCATTGCTGGCCTCTTTTCGGGCTCTGCACATGACGTCAGGTACAGGGCCGACCGGCTCGAGCCAACAGGCCTCGGGTAGCGGAGGCCAGCACGGACCTAGCGGGACTGTCTCTGGATCCAGTGGACGGGGGGCTTCTGCTTTCCCTTTCGGACCGTACTCTACCTCTGGTTCGCCCTCGTCTAGCATGGCCCAACTGCACACACAACCCCAGCGCCAGCAGTCGTTTTGCTCCAGCACCCCACCGCTCTCAAACCTCTTCCACCAAGGGTCTACAGGTGGAAGCACGGGGTCAGGAATAAGCGGAGGGGCGGTCGGAGGCTGCGGCGGTGGTGCGACAGGGTGGTCTTCAGGTGGAGCAGTTGGAGGGTCTGTGGAAGGAGCCGTGGGAGGAGACGCTTCCTGGGCCGGAGAGGACTTTACAACTGGAGCGACTGGGCTACTGCCTGGAGTGCACTTTGGGTTGGGGGGAGCTGCTGGTGGATCAGTCGAGATCTCAGGGGATTCAATGGGAGGGGTATCTGAAGGATCACTAGGTGCAGCTTGTGGCAGGTTATCAGGTGGGGCACCAGGGGGATCAGCAGGGGGCATTACATGCGGGTCAATAGGAGATGCAGTCAGGAGATCAATGGGAGGGACCTCTAGGGGATCATTGAAAAGAGCTTCTGGGGGATCAGTGGGAGGGGCTTATGGAGAGTCCCTTGTAGTGATGACTACCGGAGGATCGTTGGGAAAGGCTTCTGGTGGACCGATAGGAGTGGTTTCTGGGGGGTTGACAGGAGGGGCCTCTGGGGGACCACTTGGAGGGGGGGCTGGTGATTCCATAGTAGGGAACCTTGGAGGATTGTTGGGAAGGGTCTCTGATGGATCCACAACTGGAGTTGGGAGTGTAAGTGGGCCAGGGGGAGCGGTGATTGGAGTACATGTTGGCCGAGCACCAGGAGGAGCATCAGGGAGCCATATAGGGGGTCCGACTACAACCTGTGCTATAGGAGGAACTTCTGCTGGAATCGCAGCGGGACTTCTTGGTTCCTCGTGTTGTCCGAGTCCTATATCCACCGGCTCATCCAGCCCGACGCCCGGTCAGCTTCTACATAGCCAGCCGCCGCCCAAGCCGCCTCTGGTGGCCCCTTTGCAGCAGTTTGCCGGGGGCGGCCGGACTTGCGGTGGCTTGAACCTCTTCCATTCCCCTCCGCATGGCTCTCCGTCTTCCAGCAGAGGACAGCTCAGCCAGCAGCCGGCTGAGGGCTCCCCGTCCTCCCTCAGCCACTTCAGCCTGGCAGGCCTCCAGTCTGGCTCACTGCCTCACCAGATGTCCCTGGAGAGGTCTGCCCTGGCCTCCCTGGCTCAGTATGGTTCAGCAAACGCCTCCCCCTGCCTTACCCCAGTGGCGCCCAGCCCGACTATTCAAAGCCCAGTGGCGGGTAGGACTTTCTACTACAGCGACCCCTCAAGTGCCGCCGGATCCCACAGTTCCCCCTTCATGCCTCACACGTTTCTCCCTTCACAGCCGGCCAGCCAGCTACACACGACGGAGAGAGATTCTCCACTGGGCCATTTTTCGGAGGACCTTAAGCTTTTATCCGGCTCGGCCCAGGCCTTAGGCAGACAAACTTCGTGCCCCTCTGTGGAAACTGGATATTACCCGTCGCCCTTTTCCTCGCCCACTCTCCTGCCCAAACCCTGTAGCTCAGTGCCAGGACACAAGACTCCTCCAATCCACTTGTCTCCGGGGCACTCCCACCAGACTCAGGCCCCCGGGTCCTCCCCGGCCTTGCCTCTACGGAGGACCTCCGCTGCCTACCCATCGGATCTAGAACCTCAAACTGTCCGCTCGAAACTCCCTTCCAATTTGTGAGGATTGTTCACACCCTCCAGTGCTCCTCGAAACTGAGACGCACACACAAACTATCTCCGTGTGCGAGATGCTTGTTTTCTTTTCGTGTCTTCAGATATCACTGTGTTCCGCCTCATTTTACCGAATCTTATGAATTACTGTTATTTTCTGTGACACTTTACCGGGTAACTCAGAGCTCTAGATTACTCTATATTTCTGTTATGCTTTGACCTCTTCTTCTTTTTAGTCATACATGCTGTACATAGATAGAGATATATTTAAATAGGTTAATCAATTGTCTAGGAGGGTGTGAAAAAAAAAATCTATATCTAAAGGACAGTCGTTTTCTTTATTCTTATAACTATGCCAAATTCATCTGGTGAAGTTTTGTACCACAATTCATTTGACTACACAATAATACTCTGTTTTTCCCACGCAGGAATCTATGCACTAATACCTGCATGTATAAATGCTTTTTGTGTGTTTCCCAAAAAATTATATAACTTTTTAGCTAAAGCAAAAATACTTCGAGAGGCTGAATCTTGTACCATCTCATACGGGATCACATATTGCTGATCCTTAAATGTATCTATTAGATTGTACTTATTTATCCTCTGTATAAACTTTTCAAAAAACCTAATAATAAGAGATGGAGAAGAGATTTTAGGAAACCAAAAATACTTTTCCTGTGGGGTTCGTTCACCTCCTCTCGACCCGTCGATCTTTATTTCATACCACGTTATTGTAATAATAATGTTTTTCGAAGGGGGGCGGGGAAGATATTCAAGGAGCAACCCTCCATCCCAATATGGAGGCGTAACAATATGTGAGTGACTTTCTGCAGAGTCCTCAACCGCGTCCTTACAAGCTCACTTTGTCTTCCAAACTCATGCCGCTGACGTGCGTAGAAAGCATGTGTTGTTTTTCTTCCTGACTGTGTGCAACTGTTAATGTGTGAGTGGTAGTGTGGATGCAAGGATAACTCCTCGCTGAAGGATGTTGGTCTTTTTTTTACTCAAAACCTTCCATCAACCGCAGCTTGTGTGTTGCATTGTGAACACGTCTGTGCAACAATAATCAAATATAACAAACTAGTCGTTGAGCAAATGCAGTTACATTACAGCACACAAGCTGATATATCCAAATAAGGGAAATATGATTTTTGCATTACTTCTAGTATAGCTGCTATGAGATCAATATAGACGTGTTTCCTCTTGAGATGTAGCTAAAAGCAGGTACAGAAGCCACGGTAGCACCGTAACTGAACTGGTCATTGGGGTTAAACATCTTTGACGTTTTCATCCGTAGCGATTTATTCTGCCCAAAGTGTCCTTTAGCAAGACACAGGACTGACTCACTTGGTGTAAGGCAATCGGAATATATACGACTTAGTAAGTTGCTTAAAACAGACAATTCTTGACTGCATGTTTTCCTTAACCCTCCTATTACCTTTGGGTTCAATTTGACCACATTCAATGTTTAACGTCTCTAAAGAAATTATTGACATAATTTGTTTTGCTTCGTATTTCAAGACTTTTCCTAATTTATTGGGGACAACTGGAAACACCTAAAATTCCCATATGTTTTCACTGTCCTGAACACAACTTGTACGCATCGGTGTTCTTCAGGGTCAATTTGACCCCAGGCTGTTTTTCACTGTGTAAGAAATATCAACTTTATTATTTATTTAAAGGGCTATTTAGGTAGTCAACAAACAAACATAAAGTACCAGACACTTAAACTTGGGAAACATGATTAATTCTAATCATTTTCTGGAGGTTTTAATTGCTTTGTTCAAATTGACCCCGAGGGTAGAAGATGTTAGTATTGAAGGTAACAGGAGGGCTAAAGTTGTGCCATCCATCCTGCGTTGCTTCCCTAACTCTTGAGGGACATTATTGCTCACAGAGGATTAGGAAAAGACCTCGAAAACCTTTTGGTTTGAGTTCAACATCCTGGAAGGATTTTGACTTTAGTTGTGGTTACATTCTGGATGATGTACAGTACATGCACGGAGCATCTAGGAGCCTCAAAGTGGACAAGGAAGTCGAATACACAGCGGAGTGAAGGTATCCCTACACCCCCCAAAGGAGAGGATATGCTTCTACGTGTTTGTCTGTAGCTCATCACCACGACCCAGGTTCCCCTCACACAGCTGAGTCCCTAACTTAGTCACGCCACTCAGCCACAGCCGCCTAATTTAACGAGACATGTCTGTAATCTCGTGACCCTCGCAGGCAATGGCGGAGGTGCACGGTTTCTTTCCCCCTCATTAGAGTTCCCAGAAGAAGTCCCTATAATGTAGTGACACATGCATGCTCACTTACTGAAGTTTACATGACAACAAAAGCAGAAATATTAAATATTCATCAAGACTTTTGGGAAATTACTGGATTTGCAGATCTATTACCAATCGATTTTCCACTTTCTTATTGCAATCAGATCAGACAGCCCGGTTTATATAGCCGGCACTTGTAAGGTACCCACATACAAGCTGAGTGATCTGCGTTACTGGTCATGGGAAATGCAGTCTATCAACAACTGACGTGTGATCTGATTAGGCCGAATGAGGGGAAGTAGACGAAGCGAGAACTCTGTGATTGGCTTATCATTATGGAATTACTCTTGAATTGAATTACACGAGTGAAATCGATAATGCATCACAGCGTTCATCTGGATACGCGTGACCTTTTCATGGTCTTCTTCAAAGACGGAGTAGCAGTTAGCGGCATAGCTCGAGCGGTGTGTCGGTCACCTCTTCCACAGTAGACGCCATAGTCTACATCGGCGGTTGGCGACCGTCCGATTGGCCGTGAAGCATCTCGTTGGCCTCGGAGCTCCCGGTGGGAACCGTGCGGAGGATACTGATAGTCTTGGGCTTTAAAACCTTTGTCTTCCTGTATCTGAGAGCCTTGCACATCAGGTATAGCCCCCTCTTCATCCAAATATGACTCTATTAAGACGTGGCGTTAGAGAACAGTTTGAAGTCGATTCGTGAGACAAAGGCGTAGATGGGAGACGTCGATGCGATGAGGGGATGGTGGAGTCCGGCTTCTAGCCATGGGGGAGGGCAGGTAGACGGGCACCTCACAGGCTCTCCTCATGCGGACAGAGCATCTGTTCCTCGTGGGGCGTTTAGCTCGTGGAGGTCGATGTACAATTAATTGATAAGGAGCATTGATATGCAGCTAGTGTGTGTGTGAGAGCAGGGTCGATGGCTGGAGGCCGGCCGCTGTCGGAGTAGGGGTGGGAAAGGGAGGCAGAGGTCATAGTTTACTGAGAGATAGACATCGGATAGGGATCGATTAGTCGGCCTGAACTTAGTCTGGTCCATTATCACAGATAAGTGGTTCAGGGGAGGTTCGGCCCGGCGTATCGGATGGAATCTGTCGCCGTCGGTTAGAGAGCACGACGTCCCGTCTGCTTCTTTTGGGACGACGTCATTCGCAAAATCTGTCTTGGATTTTTTATGCAAGAACTCGGAGAAAGAACTGGAAAATAAAGCAGTGTTTTCATTGGAGGCGATGTAAAGGAAAAGGGGATTTACGATGCCTTTCTCAACTCACAGAAGACAACGAGTAACCCTTCAATTCAATTCAGTTTATTTGTATAGCCCAGTTTCACAAATTACAAATTTGTCTCGGAGTGCTTTACAATCTGTACACATAGACATCCCTGCCCCAAAACCTCACCTCGGACCAGGAAAAACTCCCAAATAACCCTTCATTCCGAGTAAAGACGTCGATGTTTATTCTAAAAGACGGGAGTACTTCCATCCTCCCAAAACTATCGGCTGAGGCCTCGTATGTAGCGAAGAGAGAGTCTTCATCTGGGAATTGGATATGGAGCCTTTGAAAATGTATCTTCTGAGAGAAGCGACGTAAGAGTAAAACTCACTGTGACTCGTGTTTCTCGTGCGGAGAACTATTTCCACGAGTTCTCTCCACGTGACCCGTCTAAACGTGGCGAGAAAACAGCTGTGCGAGAAACACGGAGGAAATAATACCAGAAAGAATAGAAGGGAAAGCACTACCTCCTGCCAGGTCTGTGGATTTTGATCCTGAAAGGTATTATTGGGTAATCTCTGAATCTGATCTAGATCGAGGATACATATTCTTGAGAATAGAGGGTACTAAAGGATGTGTATCAATGAATACTGTCTGGCAGAAGTTATTCATACATCTGCTTGAGGCTCTGGCCCCGGTGAGATGTGTTAGGCTCCACATGGTATTGTTTCTAAATTCACGTTTGTTTCCCGTGAAGCAGAACTCTCAGATTCCGTTTGGCGCACTTCCAACGTCAGCCCCCCGCCCCCCGCCCCCCGCCCCTCGCCTCTCGCCCCTCGGTTGGGGAATCAGCGATGCGCGCCATAATGAAATCATTTGCCGCGATTGAGGATTAGACGTAGCAGCGGCGGAATCGAACCCGAGGTTTCTCTCGGGGAAAGAAATCTCGTTATTCATTCACGACGGCAAATTCGTCCCCGCGATCGCTCGATTTATCTCGTAAGCGAGCGCCACAATCAGGTGTTTCCCGCACGCCGACGTACCTCAGAGTGATTGGATGTGATACGGGGGGAAAAAAGATTGCTACGCGTGTGTTTACCGCGGCGTCTAATACGACTGACCTCTTTCGCTGCCGCTCCGGCGAGGTGGAATAACAATAATGTTATTTTGACCACAGAGCGAGCCGTTGGGCAGCGTTACCTGCACGTGACCTAGTTTAGGGAAAGCATGCTAGTAGTTCACGCCACGACTGTATCGCCCGCTCTTCGTAGCCGGCGATATGCAGTCGGCGATTCAACCGACTTTACTGCTTATTCATACGATACAGTTGACATGTAAACTAACAAATGTACCTGGATGCTTCGATTTGCTTAATATGTTTGTTTTTTTCCTACTGGTTTAAAATCCTGCGTGGAAACCAAAGGTGATGCTGCTCTTCCCTGGATTAGTCAGGGGGGACGGAAAGGGTTAATTTATCCTACATTTGGAGAGATGACGGTTTACTTAAAAAATAAAAAATAAATTACTTTCCAACCCTTTCCTTCATTTACGGAATCGTGTGCTATAATTCCTCTTGACATTGGGAACGTGGTACTTATACAGATTTATATATTTCCATAGGACCTATTTATATTTCTATATTCATTTTAGACTCTTAAATAAGTGATGACATCGTCGGCATAACGATAAGCGATGTCCTCAACAAAATCATGTGTGTGTGTGTGTGTGTGTGTGTGTGTGTGTGTGTGTGTGTGTGTGTGTGTGTGTGTGTGTGTGTGTGTGTGTGTGTGTGTGTGTGTGTGTGTGTGTGTGTGTGTGTGTGTGTGTGTGTGTGTGTGTGTGTGTGTGTGTACAGAGTTCATAACATGTTCATGATTTCGGAGGACGCGTGTGATCTGCATCGTGTGATCTCTTTGCGGTGGCGCATGGAGCGGGACGTCAATGTTTCATAAGACTTTCTACCTGAAGCTCGACACATCTCACGAGGATACAGGAACTTTTTGGGGAGGACAGTATTTTGACCGCTTTGCTATCGATCAATGGATATCTATTTTTTTCTGCATTCAACACAAGAACTATGGGAGAACAAAGCAATAAGGGAACTGTGCAGGTGTGTGTGTGTGTGTGTGTGATTGGATGTGTGTACCTGTAGGACATTGACCCCCACACACACACAGTAGCCGTGGCTCGTGGGTCGAAGGAGTGAGGCCGAACCTGCGTCGTCGATAAGCACACATGGATGACATTAAACGGTATAGAATAAATATAAGGAGCATCTGCCTGGAGTCTTTCTTTCATTGCATTCTCTCAATTGCACATCGCAAAAGTTACTTAGCAAAATGCAATATATTTGCACTTCTTTGGTCCATTTTTCATTGTGTACGCTCCCCGACCAGTGCAAAGCATTTTGGGTTGAAAAAAAGATGTAATACTCAGTATTTTGCATATAATATACAATTCAGTGTATGAACCTACAAGTGTAGGTAACATGATAACAAAATGAATATTTTATTGAATATTTATTATGATATAAAAATATGAAGTAACATGGGAACAAAATCAATTTTTATTTAATATTAATTAAATAATTTTACAAATATTCAATTAACATGGTAACAAAATCTATTTTATTTAATATTTAATCAATAATATTAAAAATATTAAGTAACAATATAAATATTTTATTGAATATTTATTAAATAATATTAAAGGTATGAATTAACAAAATCAATATGTTATTGAATATTTATTAAATAACATAAAAAATATTAAGTAACAAAATCAATATTTTATTGAATATTTATTAAATAACTATTTTAAAAGACTTAATAGTTGCTCATTTAAAAATACATTTGAAACAAATCTCACGTACCCCTCTAGAGGGCCTTCACGTACCCCTCGGGGGTACAGTACCCCCATTTGAGAACCACTGCGGTAAAGGACACATTTCTCTTCCAGATGCACACAGAGAACTGTGAAGAGCCAGGTGAAACTCCTCAGAATACTGGAAATGTTGGCAGTCTGTATAAAAAAATATTTAAAAAAGAGGAGTTCGGTCTCATCGGCCCCGGTGAGCGCTCAGCCATCTGCTTCATTATAATTCCCCCTTGAGGTAACCTTCCCTTCTCCAGGAGCAGCTCATTGAAAGTGAAGGGCTTTGTTTTAGATTGTCTATTGTAATTACACATTGTTCTCCTCCTCCTCTGATGCTCGCGGAGAGGAGGAGGAGGAGGAGGAGGAGGAGGAGGAGGAGGCTTTACGGTGACCCACTCTTCATCGGATGGTTGACGCGTGGTCGTGCTCTCTTGCACGGCCGGCGCCGCCACGTGAGCCTCCAGCACGCCGCCGCCTCGGTGTGGTTGTTTGGCCTAAAATCTGCGATGTCACGGTGACACGCTGGTGGTCGAGGTGCCCGTCTCCCTGACGACCGGCACTAATTCCTTCCTCTGCAGCATCTGGGATCATCTGCTCCAGTTGTTCTGGGGTCAAAACACACAGTAATTAATCCCACCATTACCCTGCAGGCCTTGGGGTTAAAACACTGTACACAAGTGTGTGTGTGTGTGTGTGTGTGTGTGTGTGTGTGTGTGTGTGTGTGTGTGTGTGTGTGTGTGTGTGTGTGTGTGTGTGTGTCTAGCATGTTTTACTTTTTTCTCCAGATCCCCTTTCAACTTCTGATTTTATGTTCTCTGTCTCTGACATGGATGTTTTTATACCGTCCATTTTTTTTATTTTATTTATATATATATATATATATATAATATTAAGTGACATGGGAACAAAATAAATATTTTATTGAATATTTATTAAATAATATTAAAAATATTAAGTAACATGCTAAAAAAAACAATATTTTTGTGAATATTTTTAATAATATTAAAAGTATGAAGTAACATGCAACACAAACAAATAAGTATTTCAATTTGTGTATTTTTCAATCAGATTACCATTGTAAAGTAATAAACAGGACAGAAATTATATAATAATAATAATATATTATTATTATAATAATAATGAATGATAAAACACACACCCACAAACCCTTATTCAGTTGGCAACACTGGCAGATTTAGAAAATATTACAAATAAAAGTTTGCCAATTGTAAGTAAAGTTGTCATTACAGCCTCTAAGTGTCCATTTTAACATAATTCTCTCCTTTATCTTATTTGCTTTGTGTGTTTTAAATGTGAGTCCTCTGTCTTGACAACGTCTAAGAGTATTCTCACTATTCTCATTAATTGTCTAGGCATCCTTTGGAAAGCGTATACATTGTACACACATTGAATATGTAATCTTATGTTTTTAAGTTTGTTTTACGACGTCTGCCTCTCGGGACTTCAGATGAAAAATAGCCTCTTGGCTAAAACTGAAATGTTTTTATAAATATGCACCGTATCTTATCAAAATAAACCAAAGAAAGACAAATAAGCTTCCCTCAGGTGCTGGAGGAGGGAGAACCTCTACACAGATTATGTTTTAATAGCGGTACTTGAGCATTTGGGTGGATTTCAGGTAAACTTGAGAGTCCTGAATGTCTCAAAGATCTGTCCAGATGGATAAAGTTATTACTTAGAATTCAGTACACAACACTTCTTATCACATCCTCTTTTTCCCTCCCATCTATTTTTTTAAAATTGTTTGTTTTTCAGGGAAATGCTTTTACTTCTCGCGCCTGTAGGCTGGCGGCCCGGGCTCCAGAGCACTCAGCATCGAGCACACAGTAACTACAGCACAGCCGTATTAGTGCTTTTTCTTTTTTCCTCTCCTCTAAAACCCTCCAAAGCCTTTTGACATCTGCCAGTTTGCACCGCTCCGACTTTTTCAAACACGTGGCTTGAAGTTTTCTTTCTCGCGTCCCGTGTGTTCGTGCGTTTGCGTGTTTTCGTGCATGCGTGCGACTCCTGGGATCGAGTTTACGAAAGCACCTCCGCATGGATGACATCAGAAAGATGGCGACCCCGAAGAGCGCCGGCCCTCTGCTGCTCCTGTGATGTCACGACGGTCAGGAATGAGCCGAGCACATGTCCCACTCGGAGGACGAGGAACTGAACTGTGTGTGGGTTAGCATTAGCTCCACGCTAATAGCTCCTATCGTCGGAAGAATTGGATTAGCTCGGCGGTGAACGCACACATGTCAAATTATATTTCCTGAGTTCTGCAGACGTATAGGACACTTTACGTCAGCGGTGGAAACCGGTGCGCTGCCTGAAGCACCGCTCTACATAATCCTGTTACGTTCATAGACGCAGCTACAGGGGGCAACTCGGGGTTAAGTATCTTGCATCGACTAGGGCGGGAATTGAACCGCCAACCCCCCTGATTGGAAGATGGACCTGCTTAACCGCTGTTACTCACAGAGCGCAAATTCAAAGTACTTCAGAGCTCAAGTCGTCCCCTGAGCGTCTGTTTCTGAGCTCGCCGACCCCTAACCCGACCCCCCTGCAGACGAGCCCTCGCAGCCTGGTCCCAGGTTTCTGACCGGCGAGGCCGAAATCCTTATGGCATTGCTCGTAAAAATGTTTAAATACGTTTAATTGATTCTCTGTGGATTTGAATTGAGGGGTTGAATTACAAAATGTGATGTTTTTGCTATACATCCCAAAAATATGAGAGTGATGATTACGAAGCTGAAATATATATTTATTTAACATCGCAATGAAACAAAATACATTTAAATATATTAGCAAGCTAAGTATATATATATATATATATATATATATATTCAGTGGATAATTAATGCGTTTTTCATAGCTCGTAAAAATAATAATAGAAGAAGAAACCCAATATATATGAATATGAATATATATGAATATGAATATATATATATATATATATATATATATATATATATATATATTCAGTGGATAATTAATGCGTTTTTCATAGCTCTTAAAAATAATTATAGAAGAAGAAACCCAATATATATGAATATGAATATATATGAATATGAATATATATATATATATATAGTGTGCTGATATATTTAAATGTATTTTGTTTCTTTGCTATGTTAAAAAAAGACAGACACATATACATATTCAGTGGATAATTGCGTTTTTCATAGCTCTTAAAAATAATAATAGAAGAAGAAACCCAGAGGAACTCATTTGAATGAGAGGAAAATACCCATTTCCTTATTTTTAGCAATGATAATCCTCCATGACTGGTGATCCCCTACAATACCCTCCTCCTCCTCCTCCTCCTCCTCCTCCTCATCCCTCCTTCCTCTCTTGGCTCCAGAGACGTTGCATCCCTACAACACACAACAGCGCCTGCTTTCCACGGGCTGAGGGCTAAACTGTCGTTAGCAGGAGGCCCCGCCCCCTTTAGCCTGCGGCCCCTGCTATTAGCCTGTGCCTGTGCCCTTGAGCATTCTCGCAGCCAGACTCGTCCTTTGAACTGAGGAGGGAGAGCAGAGCGGGCGGCCGGCGCCATAAATCACCAGGGTTTAAATCCTGACAGTAAATGTCCTCGTGCTAAACCGTCGCCGGGCTTAAGGGTGGAGTGCGCTGGCCGGCTTGCTCTCCTCTCCTCGTCTCCTCCTCTCCTCTCCTCGTCTCCTCCTCTCCTAGCTTCGTTCTTTTTGATCAAATTCTCTTCGCGCGATGAAAGCACGTCGAAGCGAGAGTCACGAAGAAACTGAGAGGCTCAGTGACGCCATTGGTCAGAATAATTAGGACAATTTGAGGCGTTATAGCTGACTCCCGACATTAGGATGTTCAATTAAATTCAGTTTATCTTGTATTTTCAGAGGGCTTTAATCTGTACACTACATCCCTGACCTTTGACCTCACATCAGATCAGGAGAAGTTCCCCAAGAAATAGAAAAAAACCTTTCAGGGTAAAATAAAAAGAAAGGTAAGAAGCCTTCATGAGAGCAAGAGAGGAGCATCCCTCTCCAGGATGGACAGAATGGAGGTCATGTGACCAGAAGTGTGTGAAGAGTCCGTAGTCGGCGTGGTCCATGTTGCAGGAGTCTGTTGAGTAGAGACGTTTCCAATTGGACGCCAGAAAAGGAGGCGGAGTCAAGCCACCGATGCACTGAAGGTCACACTGCTGACCTCCAGGCTCCAGGAAGAGAGTAGAGGAAGAGAGGGGTGAGGATTAGAAGGGTAAGGAAGAGAGGGGTGAGGATTAGAAGGGTAAGGAAGAGAGGGGTGAGGATTAGAAGGGTAAGGAAGAGAGGGGTGTGGGAGAAGGAGAGGGGTAAGGGAGAGAGGGGTGAGGAAGAAGAGAGGGATGAGTTAGAGAGGTAAGGAAGAGAGGGGTGAGGAAGAGAGGTGAGGAAGGAGGGAGGTAGAGAGGGGTGAGGAAAGAGGGAGGGAGAGAGGGGTGAGGAAGAGAGGTGAGGAAGGAAGGGAGCAGGTCCCACCGAGGTCTTAGGATACA
>CM070104.1:2120889-2143389 GCA_036178185.1 Liparis tanakae | reverse complement strand
TTCAGCAACGTGTCTCTCACAGCTGGAGGAATTAACCCTTTGCATACCTGCATCAATCAGAAGAGGATTAGGGTGCCTCTCTCTCCCTCTCTCTCTCTCTCTCTCTCTCTCCCTCTCTCTCTCATTGGTCCTTTTTTATTATTATTTACCATTAACTTGAAGTTGCTGCTGAAATAGGAATCAGTTACACGGTAACAGTGCTATAATAATAATAATAATAATAATAATAATAATAATAATAATAATAATAATAATAGTAATAATAATAATAATAATAATAATAATAATAATAATAAGTACAATTGTAATATAGAGCCTAAAAATGCCAAATACTATAATTTTATCACATAACTTTATTTTTCAATGTTTTTTTCTTTCTAAAATGTAGTTTTCAAATGCAGCGGGCGTGGATCCTCGGCTGAAGGCTTTCGCTTTATTTAAACGTGAAGGATAATTAGCATTCAAATGAGTGTTTTTTTTGTTGCAGGTATGAACATTTCTTAATTAATTCAAATGTTTTAAATGTTTTCAGCGGTTGCGGTGATGAAGAAACGACACAACGGGGGGGTGGGGGGTTCTTAATTACAATCTGTACAGATGAAATTATGTGATAACCACACCCCCACACACACACACACCCCCAAGAACACCGATGGAAGAGGGACGCAGACCAGAGATGATGCGTGACTTCTTAAGTCGAATAAAGGCAGCGACAAGTGAGGAGAGGTGGGGGTCACCGCGACGCCCCCCCGCTCCCCCGACCTCAAACTGGACCGTTCACTCTTCACAGAAACAGAAGAACACACACAGGTGAAGGTCAGATCAGTGCGCAGGTGTCTTCTCCCCGTGACCTTGAGCTTTTTGCCAGGAAGGGATGCTCTCATGCCCCCCCCCCCATCCGGATTACCACCTGAGCCTCCGACCGCTCCAGAACCGACCCGGTCGCTTCACACCAATTCAAAAATCTAGTTGCACTCCATCTCCTCCCTCACACCTTTTACCTCCTTCTTCTTCTTTTTTTAAACACCTGTTGTGATGCCAAGAGAGAAAAACTGTGTGAAGGAAAATGAAAGTTTTACAACAACAACAAAAAGGGACCAGCCGACTGGAGGAGGAGGAGACCGGGTCCGGTGGCCGAGGCGAGGACATCAGGACGAGCCCCAAATGCCATTTGCATACAAATTGCCCAGCTGGCACCTTGTTGTTATGACAACGGCACACAGCAGCTCCCAGAATTCATCTGGAAGCGGAAGAAAAAAGAAAAAGCGGCCGGCGGAGTCGAGTCATTGATAAAAAAATATATATTTGTTTCATCAGGAGGAAGTTACTGACAGGACACTTCTATGTCAATACAATCAGCATTTAATCAAGAGTAGCATTATTTGACAAGATGATCATTTTAAATTAACCGCAATATTAAATTTTATGTCAAGTTGCAAAAATAAGTTGTTATGCTCTCCTCACATGACAATACAGTCAGCAGCTGTTACACTGTGACCTCTGGAGGATAGGAAGTGTATCCTCTTCTCCTCAGTTCACCTGATTCTGCACACAAAAGAACACGTTATGTAATTCCTCACATGTCAACTCCTCAGAGAGGGAGAGAGAGGGAGAGAGAGAGAGAGAGAGAGAGAGAGAGAGAGAGAGAGAGAGAGAGAAAACTGTGCTGACAACACAGTGTCCTCTACTGGCGGCACTCGGCAGGTTTACACCGCCTGCCTTTCTAAAAAAGGATCATATTTAGCTCAAGGGCAACTGATGCTTTTCCATATATCGTCACCTCGGCTCCACACACACACACACACACACACAAACACACACACACACTCACACACACACACACACACACACACACACTTTCTGGGTTTAATCTGTGGCTTCTCTAATCAGAGGCTCTCTGGGTGGGAACCACAGCAGCTCCACGGTTCCCACCACTCGTCCTGCACTTCAGTGGGAGATGATCAGGGGGCGAGGTGAGCGCCCTGGTCACGTGATTAGAGACCCCCCACACACACACACACACACACACACACACACACACAGGTAATCCTGCTCCAGATTGTCAGAGACAACTGGTACAAACCACTTCAGCCCAAATTGAAAGGTCTGTTTGTGTGTGTGTGTTGCAGAGGGAAGGTGACACTCCCACCAGCCTCTCCCCGGCATATCAATTCAGGAGCCTTCCTCTCTCGCCGAACTGCTTCTGGCTCTCTTAAGGCGTGACAGTTTAGCCGCCTCCTCTTCTTCCCCCTGAACGTGCAGCCTCCTCTTCCTCAAGGTCACGACCCCCCAGCAGCTCAGACGACCCCCCCCCCCTCATTCATCACTCATATACGCCCCAAGTCCACCAAAAAAAGAAGACAAAACAAACTCAAAACTATACCAGAGAATTAGAATACAAGAGATAAGTAGGGGATAGGGGAAAGAGGAAAACATTAAAATTAAGAAAAATGAAAAAGTACATAAAAACTAACTATAAATTACAAATCCTGAATATAATTATTTTAACCTAGCTGCTGTTCACCATGTGTTGACCCAAAGGAAAGTCAAAAGTGGTTTCCCGACATTTTAACATCCACAGTAACATATTTGTTATCAAAGAAAAAGATAATTAGAAAGCAGCTTTTAATTTCTCTTGATGTGATGCAGTGGGTGAGTCAGTGTTCTCCAGGAGCACGACGGCCTTCTGCTGCTCCTCCTCCCAAGGAGGCGCGAGGGCTCCGCTGACCTCACGGGAGACATCTGACTTAATTAAGAAATGATCCAGAGCTGAAAAAAACAACAACGTAGAGTCGACTGTTAATTAGTTTCACGTTTAATTAAACCGAAGCGTTCAGTCGAGGTGCATGTGGCCTTCAGCCTCCAGGTCCTCGGGCCCCCGTGCACTGGAGGGCCTTGTGGTGAACGACGAGGAGACGAGGGGACGAGGAGACGAGGGGACGAGGAGACGAGGTGAGGGGAGTTTGGAGACTCCCTGGAGAGACGTGAGGACATGTGGATGAATACATGCAGTCAGAATCAATGCTGTTATCAGTCCTTGGTATTTGTCCTCTAGTTTATACAGTATTATATTCCTATTTGTTTTTCCTCTTATAGATTTACAGAATCTTTACATCTAGTGGCGGCTGGTGGACTTTTTTGGGGGGTAGGGCCGTCCAATCAAATGTTATAAATCAAGTTGTAGTTACATTTTTAACATTTATTCCAACACAAAATAAGGACATCTTATTAATACAATTCAGTATATTAATATATGTATTTATATATATATATATTTATATATATATATATTATAATAATATAATATATATAATAATATAGTATATATAATAATTATATAATATATACTGAACATTATTATAATATTCAGTATAATATGATATATAAATACCATATCATATGAAGATAGAATATAAATATCTTATAATATTAATCATATATATTTAAATAAATATTGACAATTTGTATAATTTATAAAAAATAATTAATATTATTATAATAATGTGTTATACTTTTTTGGCTGAAGGTGGGTGGGGCCACGTGCTATGACCTCATGCCTCATTGTGAATATGTGCATAATGTAACGGTGGTTATAAACGGTTAACTGTCTGATTTCCCCATTTAACTGCTCTGTGATTGATGGGCCCAATAAAGGATTGATTGAGAAAGTTATGTTTCATTTCATTTGAAATATCATCCACTGAAGAGGAGAAGAAACTTGGAGTGTTCTCGTCATGTCTGACCCCTGCAGTGTGATCACAGGCTCATGTTCTCCAAACGGGAATAGAGTTGCAGAGCTCTTCAAGGTTATGAAGTTACGAGTCAGCAAAAAGCAATATTTAATACTTGTTTTCCAACCTTTTGGCCTCCTCAGAAACTGGGCGGTGTCTCTATGATACAGGAAATGCATGAATGGCAATGCAGTAACAATAATGTGGAAACACATACATACATATATATGTATATATATATATATATATATATATATATATATATATGTGTGTACAAAATAATATATATATATATAAAAACTGGGCGGTGTCTCTATGATACAGGAAATGCATGAATGGCAATGTAGTATCAATAATGTTGAAACACATATACAGTATATATGTACAAAATAATATATATAAATGAATATATATATATATATATATATATATATATATATATATATATATATATATATGAATAAAATTTGAACAAATATATGTAAATATATATTTATAATTATATATAAATGTAAAAAATTATATATATATATGTATATATCCTTGTGTATGTTAACACTCCTCCCCAATAAATAGAGAATATAATACAGAGCAATGTACAAAAACCTGTTTTTTTTATATCCACGTTTTTGAACAGAAATCCTCATTTAAATGTGTTGGGAGTAAACCATACATCTCTGCCGCCCCCGTGTGGCGTGACGTGGTACTGCAGCCTTGACTTAACCCCTGTGTTTCCGGTCCCACCGCGACAGTCTGGGTCCAACATGGCAACCAGCTGGGGGATCTGCAGCGCGGGGAAGATCAGCCACGACTTCACCGTGGCCCTCAACACGCTTCCGGCTGAAGACCACCGGGTAAGAGGACCCCGGGGACCGGCATGAGGGGTACTTTCTACTTTGCACCGGGACTTGTACGGAGCTGGTTTCAAACGTGTTTCTGACGTTTACCCGACGAGCCGCAGGTCACGTGACATCAGGAAGGGGTCTAGATTTGCACCGAGCAGCTTCGATGATAACACAGTTACTAGTTAAAATACAAGAAGCCACTGGCAGCTTTTTTAATAATTTAAGTTGTATTTGTACCTACATTTGTTTTCACTTTATAGTTTCTTTCCATCAATATATATATTTATGTGGGAAAATGTGATGATTAAAAATGTAGTTGAACAATTTGTATCTAATGTTAAGAAAGAATAAAGTGGCACATTTAAGGTAAGCTAAGGATGTTTATTGTTATGTAAAAATATATAAGGAAATTAAGATAGCGACTTATCATTCAGTAACAGGTACAAACATTTATAATTTTTTTTAGACAGGACATTTAAAACAAGACATTTAAAAAAATAGATTAATTAATGCAAAGTTAATGTGTTGACTCCAAACTGAATCTGATGTAGGAGAACGTAAAGAAATTGCCCATTAAACTATTTTTACCATTCTAGTTTATATTCATCCATCAGACAAGCAAAGAAAAGTTACATAGTAAAAAATATAAAAGTAGATTTTATTTTAGTTTCACTGAACAAAAAAGTATGAAACAAATCGACAAAAATGTAAAAATGACAAAAAGAAAAAAATATATAAAATAGAAAACATTGTAAAAATTAAAAAAAGAACTTTTAAAACATTGTAAAAATTTAAATAAATAAAATGTATAAATGAATGACAAAAATAAAAAGCAAAAATACAATAGAAAAGGATAATAAAAAAGAAAAGTTACATTCCAATAATGCAATGCATTAAATAATCCAGAAAATGAAATGTGGCAACATTGAATCCACACAGTTGATTTTTTTACTTTGTGTTCTTTCATTACGATGTCGCAATAACCGATATCCCGAAACTGCATTTTCAGGTTGTGGCCGTGGCGGCTCGCAGATTAGAAGATGCTCAGGAATTTGCCAAAAAGCACAACATCCCCCGGGCGTACGGCAGCTACGAGGAGCTGGCCAGAGATCCAGATATAGGTGAGGTCGGGTTCTGTGGGACCCGGACCTGGGTCACATGACGCTTCTTTGCACTTTAATTATTTATGTAAGGCTTTTGCTATTTCTGAACATTTCAATGTGAGATAAAACTCATGGAAAATGGAAAATGTCCTTCTCCATTGATTTAGACGGATGGAACAATCTGTCGCTACAGCCTCCTCTCCCATGTGTGTGTGTGTGTGTTTCATGTGTGTGTGTTGTGTGTGTGTGTGCAGACGTGGTGTACGTCGGCGTCATCCACCCCCACCACCTGAGCGCCTGTCGGCTCTTCGCGGACGCCAAGAAAAGCGTGCTGTGCGAGAAGCCGCTGGCCATGAACGCCAAGGAGGTGACGGAGATCCTGAGCTCGGCCCAGAGGAACGACGTCTTCCTCATGGAGGTACGGGGGGGAACGTCTTCATGGAGCTTTAATTCATTGTTCTCCACCTAAAGAATCATTTAGGGGTCGAAGAAGTTCATCTGCAGTCCTCAGAGACAGAGAAATGAGTGTAGACTTTGCTAGGGCAAACTTTGTTTTTATATAAAACGTAACAGGGGTTTGTCACGCCACCGATAATCATCGGTTATCAAACGTTGCCTCGGTGCAAAATGAACACGGCAAATTGAGTTCTTCCATTGTTTTTTTTAAACAATAGTTGTTTGTTATCGTGCAAGATTAGAAGTCAATAAATGAGGCACAGAAACAAACCTTTGACAGTACACTGATCCTGCAGACCTTTTATTTTTAAGCTGTGACGTGCAAATCGACTCTTATGTAACAGATACAGAGTCACTAAAATACAACCGTAGAATCGGCCTCCTGGCCTTGAATCATTTAGGGGTCGTGATGTTTGTTAAGAAGTTAATCTGTGGTATTCTTTGTTGTTCACTGGGTCCTAAGAGACAGAAAAATGAGTGTAGACTTTGCTATGTGATACTCTTTTGTATGTAAAATGTTAAAAACAGGGGTTTTCACACTGCAGACTATTAAACACAGCAGTTTGTGTTCTTCCGTTGTTTTTTTAAACAATATTTGTGTGTTATTGTGCAAGATTCAGGTAAAAAATGAGTTACAGAAACAAGTACGTGACGTGAGCTTGCAGACTTTTTATTCTTGAGCTGTGAGGTGTGAGTCAACTCCTCGTAGCACCGAGCCACTGACTGTGAAACGGCCTCCTGACCTTTCTGGCTGCAGGCCGTCTGGACCCGGTTCTTCCCGGCCTCCGTGGAGATCCGGCGGCTGCTGGCCCGAGGCGAGGTGGGCGAGGTGAAGTTGGTGAGGGTGGAGTTCGGCGTGCCGGTGAAGGACGTGCCGAGGTCGGTGCTGAAGGAGCTGGGCGGGGGGGCGACGCTCGACCTCGGAATCTACTGCCTGCAGTTCGTGTGCATGGTGTACGACGGAGAGAAGCCGGAGAGCATCCAGGCCACGGGGGTCTGCATGGACACGGGTAACGACCAAGAGAATATATATATATATATATACACACATACACACATATACACATATTCACACATACACACATATTCATTTACAGGCCCTCATATAATAATAAATGTGACTTTAAGTCCAGGGTTCGTACGCTCATAGAAAACCTGGAAAAGTCCTGGAATTTTAAAATGGTTATTTCCAGGCCTGGAAAAGTCCTCCGAAAAGAAATTTAATCCCAAAAGTTTTGGAAAAGTCATGGAAATTAAATTGTTTGATTAAAGGCCGTTTGATTAAAAGAATAAATATATATATATATATATATATATATATATATATATATATATATATATATGTATGTATGTATGTATGTATATGTGTTTTTATATAAATATATATATAAACAAATATTGATATATATGATATGTAAATGTATAGTCTTTTAATCAAACTATATTATATATGTATATATATATAGTTGATTAAAAGAATAAACGTATATATATAAATATATATATATATTTATATAAATAAATATGTATTTATAAATGTTTATATATATATATATATATATATATATATATATATATATATATATATATATATATATATATATATATATATTGAATCAAACTATTGTCGCTCATTCACTTGTGTCATTTAAGTTAAACTTGTGTCTACTCTATGATTCCACAACATGTTTGCTAAATTCAGTTTAAATTCCTGGAAGCCGTTTGGTCAACATGTGTATGAACCCTGTAAGTTGAAGCTTGTAAAAAAATTGTTGAGTGGAATTCTACAGTTTTATGAACTGAGAACCGTTAACCGGGGCGTGTTCGTGTCTGTAAAGACTTCTTGTGTCTTGAGTGTCACAATAAAAGTCAAGACACCTAGATTCTTCTCTTCAATATAAAGCAGCAAAATGAACTGACCCAACTTTGAACACACTGAAAGACAAATCACGTGGCGCATCACCGAAAAATAACCTCTCTAAAATGTGTTTTAAATGATCACTTCATGAAAATATAAATCAAACGTCTGTTTTGTGATTGCAGGAGTGGACGAGACGGTCGTCGTCACCATGAAGTTCTCCAGGGACCGGCTGGCGGTGGTCACCTACTCCTCAGGTGTAGAAATGTCCAACGACGCCGTCATCGTGGGGTCAAAGGGCAGCATCAAGGTAGGTCGTTCAGCACATTTAAAATGGACCAAAATGACAAACCAGTGCCTTTTAAATCTTATAAATGACATTTAAAGTGTGAAGCAACGCAGGAGGGAAACCAGGAAGTTTAAATGTTGGGCGAGACAAAGATGGAGGAGTGTTTCCGTTGCACTCAAAGTACACTACCGTTCAAAAGTTTGAGGTCATTTTGAAAAAAGAAAAAAAGCACTGTTTTTTCCAATGAAAATGACATTAAATGAATCATAAATACTCTCTCTACATAATTAATGTGGTAAATGACTATTCTCTGTTTTTTAATGAAGTCTCTACAGAGGTGTGTAGAGGCCCATCTCCATGTTCTAGTGGTACATTGTGTTATTGCCTTAGAAGACGAGCAGAGGGGTAGAACCCCCTTAAAACCCTTTTTTTTTTTTTTTTATAACTTTTGCATTTTCCACAAACAGATTATTCCTTGACATTGAAACCCTTTTTATGTGAGCGCAGCTGAAAACGGTTATGCTGGTGAGAGAAGCTCTAAAACTGGCCTTCCTTTGAGCCACAAGTCTGAAGAAGAACATTAATATTTACATTGAAAATCATTATTTATAACCTCGTCAATATCTTGACTATATTTTGTATTAATCTTGTATTCATTTGATAAATAAAAGTGTGAGTTTTCACGGAAAACACAGCATTTTCTCGGCGACCCCAAACTTTTGAACGCTAGTGTATATAAATCATAATTTTGCGCACGCTGGTTTTCTTTAGATCCCCGCCCACATGTGGAGCCCCACGTCGCTGGTGGTGAACGGGGAGGAGACCCAGTACCCGGTGCCGCCCCCCCGGATGCCGCTCAACTTCCTCAACGGCACGGGGATGCGCTACGAGGCGGAGGAGGTCCGCCAGTGTTTGCTCAAAGGTACCGTGGCAGCCGGCGTGTTCTTGTGTCGTCGGTGATTCATTGTGATGTTTTAAACACTACTGGATATGTGTGATAACCCGACACCAGCTCACACCACCTCACTGCACTTATGTGCAGTATGTGATGTATTATTACTGTCTGTAATTTAAAAAAACTACCCAAAAACTGTACATATTACTGTTTTCTTATAGATTCTGTCTTTTATTATAGTGTTATTTCTAAACTGTGGACCGTGCTCTATAGCCCTGGTTCTCAAACTCGTGCCCACTTAGGAAAAAGAAAGATGTTCACGCCCCAACTAAATTATAACATGTTTATTGAAATATTTATTGTAATTACTGTAATTTTGTGACTCCATCGGTGCTTTTTAGAATAATATAATTACTTTTAATTAAACCAGATTGCTCCATCAAACAAAATGAAAGAATACAAATACAGTATCAGTGCAAAGAATAACTAATATTAAGCAAAATATAGCATATTGGGGCTGCAATTAACCTGTTTAGCACTGAATATCTCTTCAAGATAATAACAAAGTACAACCTGTGAAAAACTAAAATCATTTTTATTTATATTATCTGCATTTCCACTTATGCCCCACCTGTAATGCCTTGGCGCCCCACTAGAGGGCCGCGCCACACAGTTTGAGAACCACTGGTCTATGGGCACGAATATGGAGGACTCAGTATAAAGTATAAATAAATGAATAAATGCATGAATAAATATAGGAATAAATAAATAAATGCTTGAATAAAGGTTTAAATGCTTAAATAAGTACAGAAATGTAGAAATATATATTTATTGAATGATGTTCTATTGATTTATAACGTTTATTTATTTATATATTTATCTATTCCTATATTTATTCATGCATTTATTTATTTATACTTAAGTAATTTTGAGTCCTCCATACACGAATGGCCCATAAAACCGTGAGCGTCATTAACTTGTTATACATACTTTCACCACAAGGTGGCATCAGCAACACTGGTTTCTACCTGCAGACCCGGGTATGTTCTCACAGTGATGTTCCCCTGTAGGAGGGAACATGTACATGTTCTCAGTGTCCTCCTCCTTCACACACACTTTAACATGCACTTTAACTTAAACACACATCACTAGAAACATACACTTAGACACGTTAAATGTTCTCTGTTGCACTTTTTTAGCGTAGCGACGCCACTGTAGGAGGGTACATGAACATGTTCCCCGTGTGATGTTCCTTAGGACTAAAGGAGAGTGCGGTCGTCTCCCACGCCGACTCCCTCCTGCTGGCGGAGGTGGAGGACGAGATCCGCCGCCAGGTGGGGGTGGAGTACAGCCAGGACCGGTGAGGAGCTCCATGACGTCGCCATGGTGACTAAAACAGTTCATGAAGCGTGACAACGTCTTTATGGCCGTATAATAAACTTCCTTCTTAACAAAAGACACTTCACATGTTGGTGTTTCTAATCTCTTAAATCCATCAAACCTCCCAGGATGTACAATAAAAGCTCTACGGTACATTCACGGAACTTTAATCCCGGATTAACTCACGAAACATTTTCTTTTAAAAAAGGCAACGATAACTCTGGTGCTCGTATTTTTTTTTTATTGATGGAATTTCAGTCTTAGGACAGCTCAGCTACAAGTTAGTGACTCTAGCGTTACAACAAGACGACACAGTGGACCACCGACGCGCGCACACACACACGGCGGCGTCCTCCACCCGTGGAGAGGGGCGGGAAGTCGACCCGCTGCCCGGTACCCGAGGAAATAAACTCTCAAAGTGCATATTCATATTCGCCGACAGTGAACCGCACGTGATTCATAAGCGCCGACTCACGTGATCCAAATACGGGAAAACAAGGCTTTTTATGACCTATTTAATATCACAAATACAGTAACTCACGCAGACGCCCGGCACCGGCATTTCAGACAAAATATACGCCGGGTCGGACATCCCAAAACAAAAGTCAAGTAGAATATCGGATGTAACATTGGAGTGCAACACGTACAGATACAGCGTTGAGCGGGTGGGGGAGGGGCCGTTCGGGTGGAGCCAGTGCAGACCTGTAGGAGGAGCCCTTCGATTTTTTTTTTTTCCGGGGGTGGGGGTGCGTGGCGCCACAAATTTGTTCGTTCCGTCGGCAGAGGGAGTGCGATTAGAAGCTACAGTACTCGAGGCGCTCCGCCCACCGACTCCACCCGGACGAGAGGCGGGACGCATTCACTCTTACGCCGGATCACCTTGAATATCAGAGTGTTTGAGTGAATAAATACAGCAGCTTTATGCACGGGGTGTTTTCATCTGAGGCCTCGCAGACTGGGTTACATGGACAAAATATAACATTTAAAAAGAGGAATGAAGTGGAATCGAGCCTCCGGAACCAGAACCAGCTCTTTGACCACGTGGTGGTGGGGGTGTACTTATTTATTTTCTATGCACGTTGCATTATTGCCTAAATAGATTTAATAGTTCAGCAGTGGAGTCGGCGAACCGGAGCGGAATGGAGAGCTCTGAAAGACAGATGGAGGCGGGAGGAAGCGGAGCGGCGCCCCCTGGGGGCCGTTCAGGCCACCTGCACCACGCGCATGGTGTTGGTGTAACCGGAGCCCGGGCGCCAGCCGGTCAGGACGATCACCACGTCTCCGTCTTTGAAGAAGCCTCGTGCCTTGCCTGGAAATTAAACAAAATACAATCGGGTTGAAATGAAAAATGACAATTTTTTGATCCCATCCACGGACACGCTTTTTATTTTATTCTAATTAGTTTGCCAATATAAATTGAATATTGCATAATTAATATATATATACATACATATACATATATATATATATACATACATACATATATATACACACACATATACATACATACATACATACATACCTTCATTTTTTACAACTAGGCATTTAAAGCCCGCCCACTTCTTAGCCGTCCAATCAAAATGCAGTGGGTTGTATTTAAATCCCTTTTTTAACTGTGCACCGCTCAAATATTCACTTGAGGAATCCTCACGGAACCGAAGCTCAAGACACCAGCGTCCATTTTCCCGGCGCGTCACCTGGATCTGCCCCAGGCGCGCCCTGCCCTGCTCACGGCGACTCACCGACATCCATGGCGAAGTTGACGCGCAGGTCGACGTCCTCGGCCCACACGTCGTGGGACGGCGCGGTGTAGAGCACGGGGAAGATGCCGCGGTACAGGTGCGCCTGGCGGGCCGTCTGGGCGTTACGGGTCACGGCCAGGATGGGCGCACGGGGCCGGTACCTGGAGACCAGGTGGGCGGACCTGCAGACACACGATTAAACGTTACTTTAGATCCAATGACTGAAAACGGTGGAAACAGATCATCAGATTCTATGCACCTTCAAACGTGCTCAAAACATCTCTACTGTTGGTTGTAACGCAGCAAGAGGCATTAACCTCAAAACATGGACATCATCTAGTCGTAGATAGAAGGCCTTAACATTAAATTAACCAACCCACAAATCATATTGATTCATATATTTAGAGAGAGAGAAATAAGAAGAGATATACAAAGAGAAATATAGAGAGAGATGAGAGAGGGAGAGTATGTTAGAGGCACACAAGAAGTTAAAAGTTGATTTATATATTTAGAGAGAGAGAGAGAAATAAAGAGATAGATTTAAGAGAGAGAATGTTAGAGGCACACAAGAAGTTAAAAGTTGATTTATATATTTAGAGAGAGAGAGAGAGAGAGAGAGGGAAATAAGAGATAGATTTAAGAGAGAGAGAATGTTAGAGGCACAAATTAAAAAAGAAGGAAAGATAAAAGGGACAATGCAGTTCCTGGAGAAACTAAGAATTATCAATGTTAAAACAGGAATAACATTTCACTTTGACGTGAAACTAATGATTTATAATTAAATAACATTTAATATGAAATAGCACTGCATGACTCTCGTGTGATAGAAAATGGAGTGTGTGAAGGACGGACATTGGGGATAACTATTGACACTTCTTGGGTGTGTGTGTGCGCTGTAGTCTGTTAAATGTGTAGCAGGACTCGTGGCTGTTGGTTTAAAGTGGGGCGAATTGTTCCTTTCAACATTAATCACATTGAAAGAGTTTAAAACACGAGGGTCTGGGTCAATTCAGAGTCTCTCTCTCTCTCCTCTCTCCCTCCCTCCCTCTCTCCCTCTCCCTCTCCCTGCCGGGCCCAGGTGACCCTCCTACCTTCCGGAGCCGGTGAGCACGATCATGGCGGAGGCCAGGCTCTTGAAGGACGCCTCCACGGCGCCGATGGCGATGGCCTCGGCCGGGTCCTTGCAGTACGGCGTGGAGCGGCGCAGGTCCTCGAACACCTGGCGGTGGAACATGGCCGCCTCGGCCTCACGGGCGATCTGGAACAGAGCAGGTGAGTCAGAGGCAGATGGAGGAGGGATGGGGGGAGAGAGAAGAGGAAAAGAGGATAGAAACACAAGAGAGATACAGAGGGAGTGAGAGATAAAGATAGAGACAGAGTGAGAGATACAGAGAAATAAAGATAGATACAGAGAGAGATTAGAAAAAGATAGATAAAGAGAGTAAGAGATAGATACAGAGTGAGAGATACAGAGAAATAAAGATAGATACAGAGAGAGAGAGGGATGAAGAAAGAGATGGATAAAGAGAGTAAAAGATAAAGATAGATACAGAGAGATGAAGGAGAGAAAGACAGATACATAGAGAAAGATAGAGAGACATAAAGATATAACATTTTAAAATGAATCTGGAATATTTTCTTGAGTACGTTTTTGCATTTTCAAGTTAGATAATAAATCTGCATTTCACAATTAATAAAAAAAAGGTTCCACACCATTACAACTTTAAAATATATAACTATATATATATATATATATATATATATATATATATATAGATAGTAATGCAATAATAAAAGTAATGGCTGTATTCTAGAGGACAGCTTTCTAGTCTTAAATGATGCTTACATTTATAAAGGAGACAGATCATGACAAGATCATTCCATAAAGCACAATTAAATGTCTTTAAATAATAAGTACATTTTAAAACTTGAGTATGCTCACTGTGCCGGGGGCTCACCATGTGCTGCGTGCGCACCGCCTCCAGAGGGTAGTCCCCCTTGGCCGTCTCTCCGCTCAGCATGATGCAGTCGGCGCCGTCCAGCACGGCGTTGGCCACGTCGCTGCCCTCGGCCCGGGTGGGGCGGGGCTTCTTGATCATGCTCTCCAGCATCTGAGGGGCGTCCGGGCGATGCGTTCAAGGGCCGACGGACAAACGGAAACGTCGGAAAACAATCAGCCACCGGGGGGGAAATGAGACGGCTGCAGGATGCAGAAAGGCGGCCGCCGCCGCCGCCTCACCTGAGTGGCGCAGGTGATGGGCTTGCCGGCTCTGTTGCAGCGACCGATCATCATCTTCTGGGCGAGGAAGACCTTCTCTGTGGGGATCTCGATGCCCAGGTCGCCGCGGGCAACCATGATGCCGTCGCTGGCCTCCATGATCTCATCGAACCTGCAGAGGATTATTCATTTAACTGTAAATTACAAGTAGGACTCTAAAAATATCAAATGCCATGTGGAACACACACACACACACACACACACAGACAGAAACAGATGCACACACACACACACAGACACAGAAACAGACACACACACACACACAGAAAGAGAGAGAACACACACACACAGAAAGAGAGAGAAACACACACACACAGAAAGAGAGAGAAACACACACACACAGAAAGAGAGAAACACACACACACAGAAAGAGAGAAACACACACAGAAAGAGAGAGAAACACACACACACAGAAAGAGAGAGAAACACACACAGAAAGAGAGAAATACACACAAACACAGAAAGAGAGAGAAATACACACACACACACACACACACACACAGAAAGAGAGAGAAACACACAGAAAGAGAGAGAAACACACACACAGGTCTTGGCTAACATGCAAACGGTCATTTTAAACAACTTCCAACACCCCCACACATTAAACAACTTCCAACACCCCCACACATTAAACAACTTCCAACACCCCCACACCCCCCCCACACACACCTGCGTACGCCCTCGTGGTTCTCCAGCTTGCTGATGATCTTGATGTCTTTGCCCTTCTCGCCCAGCACCGCCCTGACGGCGTGCACGTCGGCCGCCTTGCGGATGAAGGAGGCGAACACCATGTCCACGCCGTGCTCCACGCCGAACTGCAGGTCCTGGATGTCCTTCTCCGAGACGGCGGGCAGGTCCACGGCGGCGCCGGGGAGGTTCACGCCCTTCTTGCTGCCCAGGGTGCCGCCGTTCTCGATCTCGCACATGAGGAAGTCGGAACCTGGGGAGAGAGGGAGGGAGAGAGACAGAGAGACTACATCATTAAAGAAGGCAGAACGTTACCTCTGGCCCCGCCCCTATAGGCTTATAAAGGGTTTTTAACCAATGGATCTCAATATAAACATAATACATTTTGAAAATGTTGCGTATTGATTGCGTTACGGCGGCTTATATTTTGAGCGTCCTTCTTTAAAAATCACATTCAATATTTCAAACACGGCGTAAATGAACATGTGATTATAAAAAACGTCCATGACTTTTCCAAACGATTTAAGTTTTTTCCATGACTTTTCCAGGCCTGGAAATGACAATTTTAAAATTCCATGACTTTTCCAGGTTTTCCATGACCATACGAACCCTGCTTATAGGCTGCTTTAGGATACACCGAGCACCTCTCTCTCTCTCTCTCTCTCTCTCTCTCTCTCTCTCTCTCTCTCTCTCTCTCTCTCTCTCTCTCTCTCTCTCTCTCTCTCTCTCTCTCTCTCTCTCTCTCTCTCTCTCTCTCTCTCTCTCTCTCTCTCTCTCTCTCTCTCTCTCTCTCTCTCTCTCTCTCTCTCTCTCTCTCTCTCTCTCTCTCTCTCTCTCTCTCTCTCTCTCTCTCTCTCTCTCTCCGTATGGATGAATTTCCATCCCTCCATCACACATTACCAACTCTACTTCCTCCCTGGAGTCTTTAAGACTTCACGTCTCATAGGGTCCATTGCACCTGGCTGTCAGGTGTAATCTGTGATACTGGGCTGTATAGAATAAACTGAATCTAAATGAATGGGTCTTTAACACGCGTCGGGGGGGGTTTCTACACCTTCTAATGGATTCCGAGAGATTTCATTTACCGATCTCCTTGACCTGGAGGGACATGAGTCCGTCGTCGATGTAGATCTTGCTTCCGATCTCGACCACGTTGGGAATGTTCTTGTAGTCCAGCCAGAGGACCTCGTCGCTGCAGTTGTCCTGATACGAGTCGTCCAGGGTGATCTTGATCATGTTGCCCTTCTTCAGCTCCACCTCGGCCTCGCCGCTCTGTCGGACAGACGGCACTCGTGTCAACGACGGACGGTAGAAGCCGCGTGGGAGACGTAGCGGTCGGAGCTAGAACGCTCAACTCACCCCCTTGATGAGGCCGGTCCGGATCTCGGGGCCCTTGGTGTCCAGGGCGATGCCGATGGGCCGGTACTGGATGCTGCCGGGCTCGAAGCTCTCGCACGCCTTGCGCACGTTCCTGATGGTGTCAGCGTGGTACTGCGTGGAGGAAGAGACGCGTTGAGAGAGGAAACGATAAACATTTATTTCATACACACACACACACCTGTGAAACTGACCTCGAACCCATCGACTGACTTTATTGTAGACATTAAAATAAAAAGAAATTGCACCAATGCGCTGGTGTTGTAGAAGTCATATATACAGGGTTCGTACACATGTTGACCAATGGATCATTTCCATGACTTTAAACCACATTTCCAAGACCAAACTGAAATCTCGGTTTATACATGAAAAAGTGAGAATATTTAGTATTCAAACAATGTGAATTCCAAAGCATACAGTATACATTTAATGACACAAATGAATAAGAGTCACTATTTTATTTAAAGAATAAACATTTGCTTCCTGAGCCATGGCCATCAAACTTTCCAGTTAAGGTGCGTTCACTTGCAACGAGGGAAAAAAAGAAAATTGCGCCTCCAGTGAGAGAGCGTATGTGGGCTTATATTTTGAGTCTCTTTCTAAAACATATTCATTATTTTAAACTCGGCGTAAATGAATATGAATACAACAACATTTCCATGACTTTTCCAAAACTTTTGTGATTTAATTTTTTTCCATGACTTTTCCAGACCTGGAAATGACCATTTTAAAATTCCATGACTTTTCCAGGTTTTCCATGACCGTACGAACCCTGTATATAGGTTTTATTCAGCGAGATAACGCCGTGTGAAGACTCGCCCGCTCATAAACACGAGGCACGCCGCCAGCATCGCTCCGGGGGCAGAAGGTTCTGGAATGTCGGGAATCTGGGAGCACTAACCACGATAACCGACGGGATGAAATGTCTTGTTAACCCAACTCGATATCGCCACCATTGAATAATTCGCCCGAACAACGCACCAGTATCCCGTTTTAACGAGCTTTATTGGTAGCACATAGCACTTTTTTTTTTAATACCTTTTATGTTGTTGTTGTACTTATTGTTATGTATGTTTTTTTGTAGTTTTTTTGTTTCCTTAGTTATAGTCTTTACATAATCCTCACCATTTGACTGATATGTTGTCAATCCTTATTTGTGAGGTATATATATTGTACTATAAGTCTATGAAGGTAGATTTGTGGCTTTATTATGCAAACAAACATTTTTTTTGAGAGCCACGTCAAACCCACCAATAGAAACTCCTGGCTCAAGCAGCAGCGTATAGCCCCGCCCACTACGTCCAAAACTCGAATCGCAACTTTTCAAACCGAGAGCAAAGGTTTTTTTTTCCCCCCCGAGACCAAAGCTTTTTTTCGAGAGCAAAGGTTGTTTTTTTTTGAGAGCAAGTTTTTTTTTTTTTAGAGCAAGGTTGTTTTTTTTTAGAACAAACTTTTTTTATTTGCAGCCAAAAATTATAGTTTCATAAACAAAACTAACAAATAATTTATTCTCAGTTTATATATTTTGACTTACAAACGAGAAATGTGCTCTCAAAACGTGAAATTTGCTCTCAAAACATTTTTTTTTGCTTGCATAATAAAGACACAAATCTACCTTCATCCAAGTCTTGTTTTGTAATTTAAAAAAATAAATCATATATTAAAAAAATGTCTGGTTAATTAAAGAGTTGGTCAGAAACGCCTTTGAAGTCCCAAAATACTTGTGAATACACCGTCAATCAAACTAGCACGGTAGACAGAGGAGGGGTTTCATTGCCAGTCAGCTGAGAACATTTAAAGTTTCTCAATAGACTCGAGAAAGTCCAGCAATCCAGATCCTCCGATTCTAAATGTTAAATCTCTACTAGTGTGGTCTGATATCTGGTGTCTGGCATCAACCCTAAAATGCACATCGCCGTTTCAGCCTTCTTGGCCATTTCCGGCGGGCTTATGAACGGACGGCTTAACCGCCCCACCTGGCCAACGAGAGCTTTCAGTAATAACTTAAGTGGCCGGTGATCACGCGGCCATTCGCCGAGGAGAGCGTACTCATGAAATTAGCTTCAGGAACAAATCAATTATTCAGATAAATAACAAGGGGATGATGTCTTTGCAGCCGGTCACCCACAAAGAGACGGAGTCACGATGCTGCAGTCTACAGGGTGAAGGCTAATGCCGCAGCACATTTAGAGCAGGCGACTTCGCTCCATAGTCAGGATCCATAAATGTAAATGTAACATGAAACTCTAGTTCATGTTCGAACAGTTCTCGTATTATTAAACATTATTAAAAAGGAAGTGAGTTGGAATCCATTGGAAAACATTTAATAAATATGAATACGTATCATTAAAGTAAAATAATCTGAATTAAAAAGGTTTTTAGTATTTTTTTTAGAAGTGGCGGATCATATCTACATATATATGTGTGTGTGTGTGTGTGTGTGTGTTTGTGTGTGTGTGTCCTCTTCCATAGCCAACTGCCATGCATCTACAGTAGCCAACCCAACACTGGATTGAGCTTTTCACATTGAACATGGGAGATATCTCAGTTGCAATGTGTGACCTCGCCACTAGAGGCCGCCAAATCCCACACGCGCTGCACCTTTAACCGGTTTTAAGAAATTAGATTTTTGTGTATACATGCATGATACAACATAACATGCGTTACACTCTGAAGTGGAGTGACCTTGGTGTGGGGTTTTGTCCACGCTGAATGACAGAGTCCAGGCGTGCTGCCAGCAGAGGAGATAACGGCCAGGAGGCCACAGCCACTATTTATAGAACAAAGCTCAGATTTATTTAGCGGTTCTCCAAATTTAGACTTGATCTTGTTGAAACAAACCCACGAGAACCACGGATACTTTTCACTAAGGAGAACTCTTGCTTATTAAGTTAATTATTTCTATACTGGCAGGGCGATAACACTTTATGCTCTAACTCGAGCCCAATAGGCAACACCAGCTGACAATATAATCAAATGTACAGTGGAGGTTTTTGAATGAAACTGTAATTTGTGACGTTATATTTTACGATATAGTTGTTGGGGTTATATAAATGTAATTTACGGTGCCTTTGGATTATTGATAAACCGACCGGTGCATGTAAAACTATTTATTTTAAGCTAAACGGAAACAAATATGGATTAAAGACGAATATTTTGTTGAATAAGAAAACATGTGAATGAATAAATGATGAGCTCAGACAATCAGCTGAGATTGAGAGTCACATGTGTGAGAGTAAAGAACGCAATGTTTCTGAGAGTTATTAATAATTCTAATAATTTTAACATTATGAATGTTACTATTTGATAGAACTCTAGTTTAATGTTCCAGTGAGACTCCTCAATCTCCAATGGTCATTGAACTCATTGAGATGGGTGGTCTCCATAGGGTGGTGGTCCTCGAAGCCAATTCATACGTCGTTGAATGCGATTAACTAATTATTGCATTAACATTAACAGCCTTATTATGTAAACAACAAAAATATGTTCTAAAAACTGTATTTATGAATCAAGTCCAACAGAGCATTGAGCATTTTGCAGACTCCTAATCTACACGGCAACAACACTCTAACTGACACTATGAAAAAGCTGAATTAAATTAAAGAAATATGGATAATGCTCCAATTAGATCAGATAGTCCGTTAAAGAAACTCGATGAGCATCTCGCCTGAGGGCAGACTCAGCTCCTCAACGCCGCTCACCAGGACCGACTGCATCATTATATTAAACAAACTGGTGGCGGTGTGCCAAGTCTCTCTCGTTAGCCTCTTCCTCATAAATGTGTTTGATTGTATTCATCACGTCGGACGTGTCGACTGTGGAACCCAACCCGTTTCAAAGTGCAGAAATAATACTTTGGAGGTGAGATCTGAAGCTCGTACTAGCCACCATTTGTCTTCCGTCCTGCCATAAAATAAAATGTGCCCTCGAGGGGAAGACTGCAGAACTCTGAGATGAACTCGGTTACAGACTCTAATCCTTATTCATTTAAGAGCACCACACGCTGGTCGGTCCAGCTCAAAGTACCAAGCCGATTGCGTGCTTTGATAAAGCATCGAGACATTCGTAGGAGACCCACCTCGTGCGTGCCATGGGAGAAGTTCATGCGAGCGATGTTCATTCCGGACTTGATCATCTCCTGCAGCGTTTCCACGGAACGAGACACTGGCCCTGCAGGCGGTTATCGGAAAGGAGAGGACAACGTTTTAAATATTGATTAATGGAATAAACATGAGCGCAACCCTCGTAGAAACCCAGGGTTCTTACACATTTTGACCAATAGATTTCTGTGACTTTTGACCAAATTTCCATGCCAAAATGTTTAAAGAAATCGGTAATTTCTTTAATGTTTGAGGTGCTTTATATATGCATTTCCTCATATTCCCAGAAAAGGACTGATGCAGATGTGTTCAAGACAGTCCTGACTTCTATTACCCTGGAAATGAAATATATTTACTGTCGCAATTAGGAGATTCTTCAAATTAAAATCCTAAATGTTTAAATAAATCTGTAATTTCTTTAATGTTTGAGGTGCTTTATATATCTATTTCCTCATATTCCCAGGCAATGTGCAGATGTGTTCAAGACAGTCCTGACTTCTATTACCCTGGAAATCCAACATATTTACTGTCGCAATTATGAGATTTTTCAAATTAAAAGTCCTAAATCGGTTATTTCTTTAATGTTTGAGGTGCTTTATATGCATTTCCTCATAGTCCGAGGCAATAATGCGACACAATAAATATAAAAGCTTCAGACGACACCGTGATATCGGATCGGCTGATACTGATTTCGGTGATCGGCACCAAAAAACCTGATTGGAGCATCTCTACAAATGTCCATGACCAAACTGAAATCTCGGTTTAAACAATTTAGAAAATGTTGCGTATTGAGAGCGTAAGCCGGCTTACATTTAGAGCATCTTTCTTTAAAAAACATAGTAATTATTTCAAACTCGGCGTAAATTATGCGATTATAACACATTTCCATGACTTTTCCCAAACTATTATGATTTAAGTTTTTTTCAGGACTTTTCCACGCCCGGAAATGACCATTTTTAAATTCCGTGACTTTTCCAGGTTTTCCACGTCCGTGCGAACCCTGGAAACCGTATCTCGGCGGAGCGTCGACCCACCGATGGTGCAGATGATGCCGGTGTTGCGCGCCGTGGTGGGCTCGGAGTCGATGTCCAGCAGGCACATGTGTTCCAGGAAGGTGTCGGCCATGGAGGCGTTGAGCTGCTGCGTCTGGATGAAGGCGGAGCCCAGGTCTGGAGTCTTTAACTGAGGCATGGCTGAAGCTGGAGAAGTCCTGCACAAATAAATGGGAGAAAAAAGTAAATATAGAGGCAACTTTCTTCGGTTTCTGTCGTTCCAGGATTCCTTAAACCGCGTCTCACACACACTGAATCCCACTCTCTCCGAGTCTTGGCTGTTGTTCACGTTTATCTGAATGGACTGAGTGATCTAGGGGGAGAGCTTTTTTCCCCCCACACTGGCCAGCAAGTAATAGCACTCTGTCTATATTTCAGCCACCGAGTCTAAAAGGATAATAAAGACAAAGACAGGGTTCTTACACGTGTTGACCAGTGGATTTCCATGACTTTAAACCAAATTTCCATGACCAAATTGAAATCTCGGTAAAAACCATGAACAATTTAGAACATTTTACGTGTTGAGAGCGTACGCCGGTTTATATTTTGAGCGTTTTTCTTTAAAAAACATATTCATTATTTCAAACTCGGTGTAAATGAACACGTGATCATAAGACGTTTCCATGACTCTTCCAAAACATTTATGATTTAAGTTTTTTCCATGACTTTTCCAGGCCTGGAAATGACCATTTTAAAATTCCATGACT